>JASDQU011245964.1:1008-25155 GCA_032191745.1 Picea mariana | reverse complement strand
ACGTCACACTTTTCGCCACAATGATGATTAAAAAAGCATCCAATAAAAAAATAAATTACCATTTCTAGCGATGTGTATTCAACCATCAACGTCCTCGCGTGCTGAGCAATTCTATTTTGTAATGCCTATGCATTAAAGATGCCACAGACTAAATCTATCGAAAATCCATAAGGATTCCTTTGGAATCTTAATGCAGTCACAAGTTCATTAAATAAGTTATCAAATCGACAAACCTTGCCCGATATCTGAGTAAACTAGTATTTTCCCTATGGAGTAGGAGTATATGATTTGGCACTTCAGAGCTACTCGGAGTTTGCATCTCCAGTATTCTGCCACATCTGCTACCGGTGTTAATCCCTATCAATTATCTCTCTGTATTTCTTGCAGAAATCAGTGAAAGAGGTGCCATCGGCGAGGCTCGGTGAAAACAAAGCCTCTATACTCCTTTTTGCTTGCTGGTAACTTCAATACTTACATGTCCTTGGCGATAATGATGGATCGGTTCATGTTTGTGAAAAAAAAACCCCATCTTTGATTGATTAGTATATTTAAGCATTTAAGTTTACATTGATCGCAGAAAGGCAAAGGCAGTGAAGATGGTTTCTTGCATTGTCCTCCGCTCGGCCATGCGTCGCCAGGTGAGTCCTTTTAACCAATTTTCTGGCGAATGAAATTTTAGTCCCTTTCAGTATAAAATGCGGGATGAAGCTGGGGGCTTCGATTTCCATGGAGTCGTTTCAGAGGTCGTGGGAAAATTCGTGGTTGGTATAATTGGAATTATGTAGAGTTAGTTACGATCTCGACTCCCATGGAGTCATTTGGTGCCCCCTCTCTCTTCCTCAATCGATTCAATGGGAGGCCTAATCAACTTGATCCAGACCATTATCCGGGTCGAGGTATGTCTTTTTGGAATGTTGATGGATTCTTATGAGTGTGCAGAGTGGTTTTCAGTGTATTGCCAACATTATGCAGGGTAACCCACCACAATGGAATTTTGACACTCGCAGTTACCAACAATGAAACTAGCCTTAAAGCCAGAGGGATCCACTTAAACTGTCTCTTGATTAATACCAAAGAGAGATCGAGAGGGGCCACAAACAAATCAACCGATAGACTTCCATCTGAAAGCTTACTTCCAGATGGGCATAAGCTTTGATACATACTTACGACTTGTGTTGACACGGAGACAATTATATTCTTCCTATTTAAACAACATGAATATTCCGTGCCTGGATGATTTATAGAGCCGTGTTGCAAAAATCTTCGATTTCTCCTGTTTTTTTCTTCTGATTTTTCGAGTTTTTCAGGTTGCCGAGTTTCCAGATTTTTCAGGTTGCTGAGTTTTTCTAGGTTGTCTTGGTCCGGTTCTGATAACATTGCCCATATGGGGCTGTAGAATGCACCTCTCGGTGCAACCAGACTATTCTATGACTACATTTTCTAGCTATTGTAATATATGATATGAGCATTGTACCAATCTCGGCTGGGAAGCTCTCTTCACGCACGTTTTTTAGATTGGGCAAAACAAGGATAATTGATCATGGACAATGGCAGCCCAAAGACCCTAGTTCCAAAACCTCCCAACACTCCTGTTCTAGCCACTATTCCACTTAGGTAGCATCAATAGTTGTTGAGTCATCTCCCTTGGAGGAGTCACCTTCAATCGCACAACTGGAGGCAACCATTATTAGCTTTTAGCCTTTTTTTGAGTCACCTCCCTTGGAGGAGTCACCTTCAATCGCACAACTGGAGGCAACCATTACTAGCTTTTAGCCTCCTTTTATTGCAACCACACTTCTTGATGTTTGAATTAGATCCACTAGGCAACATCACATTACCACTTACTTGGTGGGCCATTAAGGCACTTTGCTTACTCAGGCCAAGTGGCTATTCTAGTAAACATTTGAGCAATAGTTTCCACCTTAAACATAAAGCGGGGACTATTTCCTCTCTAAGCAAAGAGGAGTTGACGAGACTTAGTGTAGTGAACATGCATTTGTTTTGATTCATTCTTAAGAATTCATATGTTACCTAATAAAAAATGATCACTCGCCCAAATATGTATATTTTATTGTAACCCTAGGAGATCACTCGCCGAAATATGTATATTTATTGTAACCCTAGGAGAATTGGTCAAAGATGATCACTCTCTGCCAATTTTGTACTTCTATAAATAACTAATACAATATAGAGTGTACATATGAGTACATTGCAGCAGTCTCCTTTGTCTTTTGAGATTTCCAACTTTTGTAGTAAGATTTATTTTAGTGTATTTGCTTTAGGATTTGTTGTATATCAACTTTTCATATTGACGTTTTGAACCACACTCGGGTTTATCATGAGGAAAGGGTAAATCACTTTTCTGATGATGAACCTACGTATGGCTTGAAATGTTAATATGTTAAAGCTAATCTTGCAGCAAATATGCCCAGTCTCCTTTGTCGCTTGAATACTTACTATTAGGTTTTCCTTCTTGTGTGTGAGTGTTTTTTGCATTGTTGTTTTGTGCTCATATCAAGATTCTTCTTGGTGAATAGGTCATTGAACAATATGTCATAATTTTAAAGATTGTCATTAAGCATATTATGATGCGAATGTTGTGAAAGTGAAGAGTTGGTGGAATGCGAAGGAATGGTTTATGGTAGTCATCAAGGTGGTTTATGGTAGTCATCAAGGTCATGGAAGTCCTAACCTATAAAGTTATGTTAAAAGGTAAGTTTTGGAGGATAGAACCTTGTAATGACATGTTATGGATGATAGAAACCCACAAAAATAGATTGCAGAGTAAACAAACCCATAGAGACAGATTATAGAGGAAAGAAACAACTGGATGTAGGACAAAAGGTCGCAAAAATAAATTGTGGAGGAAAGAAACCTGCAAAGGTAAGTTGCAAGGCAAGAAGCTTGGAAAGGGAAAATTGTTCAAGGAACAATTGTAGGTTCTGCAAGTGTCAAAGTGTAGTTGCTTAAGGACATGCTGCATATTTTGCAAGTTCATAGGGCAGTTGCATATTGCTAGGACAAATTTTGGACCATGTCACAAGGAACAATTGTAAGTTAGAACCATGTTACATTTATCGTCTTAGAAAATTTATTGCCAAGGGTCCGCAATATAACTTATTGGTAATGTCGGGGAAAATGTCATAAAATATTGGAAAATATCGAGACACTTAAAAAAATACAAAATAATCATTTTTTTCAAAATTTTAAACATCTACAACAATGACAACATCAAACAAACACATTGTTATATAAATATGAAAATAAAACTGATATGTAAGATGTATAAGATGTCAAGTGGTACATCACACATCGATACTGAAATATGATATCTGTCCTGAGCCATAAGTCCTGACAGGATGATACAAAATCACATCCAAATAAAAATAAATGTATCTCATGAGATGAATCTTAATGAGGCATCTAAATACTACAAGGATAATGCACTAAGGAATCAATGATTCCCTCTATAAAAGGACACCGCTCTTCCTTTGGAAGTAGTAGGTGGACTGTTAAGGTTGAGCCTGAGGTGGAAGGTGTTGGGGCTAAGGTGGAAGTTGAAGTGGGATGTCTCCTGACTCTTCCCCTAGCTCCCCATATTTGTGGAGGTGGTGGTTGCATGGACTCTCAATCTCCTCTTCCAAATGTGTCTCTACTGGAAGTGGAACATACTCCTCTGATTCCTCCTCCTTCAACACATCAGCGTCATGCTCCAACCACTCAGGTTCCTCCTTCATGATAGGCCTCTCGGTCTCCACCCTCCACGGACTCGTTGTGTCAATCGTATCCAATGAAATGGTATTCGTGTCAGGTGCTTTGTCAATCTACTTCACCTACAACCTGAGATTGTGGTAGACATAGACCATGTCATTAAGGTTGTGAACATCTAACTTGTATGAGGCCATTTTGTAATTACAAGATGATGGCCCATGGACATAAATTAAAATGAATGAAATTCTAAAAAATTAAAATTTTAATTTGAACATTTCTAACATGCTGTGCTTCTTGGAGTGTATTTTTTCAAAGACACTCCAGTTGCGTTCACACCTTGAAGAGCTACAAGTTTGACTAAGCACCCGAATGGAAAGTTTCTGTAACTCTGGGATTCTTCTGCTATAGTTTGTCCACCAAACATCTACAACGAATAAATAGAAAGGAAAGACAAAGAATTATATTTCCATTGAGTAACAAATAGATAGAACGAAAAGACTTTGAAATTTGAAAGTTTGAAACAAATTGTACTTGAAGCTTGATTGGCATCCTAGTGGTCTTATCTTGGACAGCCATCTCATAACCAAAATGTCCCAGTAGCCAACTTATATATCTTGGACAACCATGTCATAACCAAATGTCCTAGTAGCTAGCTTATATATCTCCATTTGTTTGGATTCTTCGAGTGTTTAGCGAGAGTCAACACTATCCTCTGAACACATTGGAAAAATCCATCCATAACCTCTGCATCAAATCTAAAACCACAGGCATAAGAGTATGCGGGGTTGGGGTAGAGCTCTGTTGCATGAATCGGACGATGGAGAGTATTGTTCCATTGCTCATCAATCACACTACATATCTGGGCTTGTTTGGTCAATCCTACCTCCCCCTTGTTCTCATAGTACTGATGGATAGCTTCCTTGGTCCTATCCATGGCCTCGTACAAGTAGCCCATTGCGGGCTTGTCACCATCAACTAAGTGAAGAATTTTTACCGAAGGTTCACTAATGGCACACAACTCTTGCACGCCCATCCAAAAACTCTGATTATGTCTCACAAGTTGGGTTATGGCTTGCCCATCCACTTTAGTGTTGTCGACACAAGAATTCCACTCATCTGAAATAAACATCCTTTACAACTCCAACACAAAATTGTGGAGAGACTAAAGAGAAATGAAGCTAGCAGTGAAACACGTGATTGCAGAATAGACCAACTCTTTGTTCCTTGTGAATTGTCTCATGAGTGTAAGAACATGTGTATGATTACATATATATTTTGTGACACTCCTAGTTGAATCAACAATTTCTTGGATCCAAGAAATTTTGTCCATGTCCTCTAGGCTCTAACATCTAATCAATGCAATGGCGACACAAGAGGTCCAATATAAGGTTCGGTACCTCTCCATATGCAACCTGCCAGCAACAACATAATTAGCAGCATTATCCGTAATGACTTGGACAACATACTGCGGACCTATCTCCCAGATGAACCCATTCAACAACTCACATAGTAACCGTGCATCTTTAACATACATAGATGCATCAAAGGATTTGATAAACATTGTCCCCTTGGGACAATTAACAAAGAAATTGAGAATGGATTTGCCCTTCCCATTTGTCCAATCGTTTGACATAACGGTGCATCCAGTGATCTCCCAGGATTCGCTAAGATCAACCATTCTCTTAGTGAAATCAGTCTTTTCCCCTTGAAGGAGAGGCCCTCTCAAGTCATTATTGGAAGGGCCCTTGTACCCTGGGCCAACAATAGCAGCAACTTCAAACATGGAATGGTAGAATGGGTTGTTCTTGGCAATGTTGAAAGGAATGTCACTCATAGAAAACATATGGCCACAATCTTATTGGCCTCCTCCTCCTCCCTTGTTTTAATTATCGATTGAATAGGAGGTTGTCCCCTAGGCATTGATCTCAGCACAAAGAAAGGTGAGGATGCTGAGGGAACTGTGGAAGGTGTGGTTGAGGAATGGGTTTCCCCCTCCCCTGAGAAGCTTGTGGTTCCCATGCTTCTTGTTGTTTTATTTGCAAGCTCAAGTCTCATTTCTTCCCTTTGATCTCTCTTCCTAGCAATATCTAGAATTGATTGATTTGCAATATGGACAATTTCTGGGGTAGATGCAGGGAAAATATCCACTTCATGCCTTGGGATTTTGGCAAGGTGGTATTTCAAGTGGCTGATTCTGTTAAACATTTCCATTCCACATAGCTTGCAGTTCAGCTTCAGTCTGTTATGACCCTCATATGGTTCACCATACTTCCACATTGGGTCCAATGGCTTTGGCATTTTGTAGGGCACTGATTAAAGTTTTAAACCTATGGCACAAAACAAATGGGGAAATTCAAATCAACACAAAACTTAAAAGAATGCTGCAATTAAAATATCACAGCTACATAAGTGTTAAATCTCCCATTAAAAAAGGGCAAGAGGAACTTCTTCCACAGGTTCAATGGTCTAATGTTTTGAAGTCAACTTAGTCTTAGGAATCTAAATGAAATGTTCTAAAACATCAGTGACTTAGATTATGTCCACAGGTTCAATGGTCTAATGTTTTGAAGTCAACTTAGTCTTAGGAATCTAAATGAAATGTTCTAAAACATCAGTGACTTAGATTATGATTTAATCTTAGCCGTACATATTAAGATTGAGATAGGTGGCAGCTAAGATTGAGGAGAGTAATTGCTATGATTGAGGAGATTAGTTATTTCCACTCAAGCATAAAGAGGACAAGATAGAAGAGGTTATTGAGGAGACAACAAGAGAGCAGGAGAGGGCAGAGTGCACATCAAGGAGAAGAAGAGCAGATTGTTGAAGTGACCAGCAAGTACAGTGGGCCGTACCACTGCTGTATCTGTCCCTTTTTTATGCACAGACCATGCACCTTCAGATCTGGCCGTACACAGTAATCTGTGGTTTCTTAAGTGTGCTTCAATGTTGAGAGGAGAGAAAGAACGGTTTGCTGTCAAGGAAAGATAGAAACAAAGCAGGCTGTACTGTTGTAGCTGTACCCTCTTTTACACAGGCCATACACTGCTGTTTGAGGTGATGTTATTGATTGTACAGATGCTGGTTCAAGCAGGCTGCAGAGGTTACCTTGTAAGCTTTGATCAAAGGAATGAAAAGTTGATTAGAAGGAGAAATCCCTGTCTATGTGTTTTATTTTTTCCGCTGATCATTTTTCAGTTACTWTGTGATTGATGCAATGTTTAGAGATTTAATTTTCTGCTATTAAATAAATTCTGTTTTTTAGTTATTTAATGAGAGAACATTAGGACAGCAGTCACCTAGGCTAGAAAAAATTACATATTGAAAATGAATATAGATCTTCAGTTTTTTTATAAAACTAAAGCAACTAGCTTATTGGAAACAATTTTTTTTATACAAGGAGCACTAAAAATAACTCATTATCGAAAATGTTGTTTAAAATAGTCAAAATTTCTTTTTGGTGTTTGTTACTCATTTCCACAACCTTATGATCATCAAATTGAGGATACCAGTAGGTATGATTTGAAACTCTTTTTTGAGTTCCAACTATACCATAGACCAATCAAGGATGCGGTTAGGATCATGCATGTAGCTTTTGAGGAAAGATACATGAAAAACATTATATGCTTAACACTATGTGGTAATGCAAGATTCAATGCATCTGGCCTAACTTTCTCTAAAATCTAAAACGAACCAGAACATCTAGGGACAATTTGGTGGAAATATTTCATTTTAATGAGTTCTTTCTTGATTCAAAAGTTACGAATACATGATCCCCAATTTTAAATTCTTTTTGTATTCTAACATTATCAATATAGCTAAGTTTTGGCAATCTTTTCTTCTTTCAATTTGTGCTTTATTTTAGTTAGTCATTTTTTCCTCCATTTACTTCAATAATGTTGGCCTAAATATGATTCTATCATCCAAATTGTCCTTACTCAATAGAGTATTAATTTATTTCCATAAAAGGACTCAAATGCACTTGTGCCCATTGACATATGGAAGCCATTATTATAAGCAAATCCAACTAGATTGAGGTATTTCTTCCACTTGGATGGTGGGTCCATCGTATACATACATAGCATATCCTCAATCATTTTCATTCACCCATTTGGCTTGTCCATTGGTTTGTGGATGGTGAGCTGTACCATAGCTTAATTGGATGTCCATTGCTTGAAATAAATTCTTCCAAAACTTGGAATTAAATTTGATATCTCTATCTATTATGATTTCTTAGGTACTCTATACACTCTTATGAATTTTAAAATGATTTTAGCAATATCCGAAGCAATCCAACATGATGGTGATGCCCAATCTTCACCTCTTGGCATTCAAGGCATCTACAAACATGTTGAGAAGATCCTTCTTCATTTCCGACCAAAAGAATTGCTTTCCCAAAGTTTCAAGATTCAACTATCCTTTGATATCCTAGATGGCATGAATATGGAAAATAACGTGCTTTCCTCATAATAGGCCTTCTTAATTAAGTTCGCTTAAATACATAGAGTCAACCCTTATAAAGAGAAGATGACACAGGCACGCCACCTAGGCACGTCCGCTCACAGGATCTTCCTCCTTCCTCGGCCCGAAGAACTGAAAATCTCTTCTAATTCCCTATCGAGAATTTTCCACACCCACAGCAGTGCTCCAAAAGATCTCCCTTAACGATTGAGAAATTGGACTTCGCAGTTTCGCGAGTCTTGTGGTCACGTGTTTGTTCCTCGCGATCCCTCAAAACCCGATATGGGCAAATGCCGACTCTTTCCCGCTCCTATCGGGATCTCTTCTATCGAGACTTCGACGCCTGCGACGTTTCAAATAACTCGCTTCACCGACCCCCGATTCCTGATATGTCGTTGCGCTGACACACGCGCGGGTCAACTCTTCAACAGCTGTACCCCATCGTTATTTCGGAGTTCGCGAATCTTGACGCATGCGTTCTCGGGACTTACCTTTTCCCAAACCCCGATATGGTACGCCACCTGTCCTCCACGCCGATTCCTCCGTGGCCCACTCTTTTAGCCTGTCGGGAAATCGCGTTTCGGAGTTTCGCGATTCCCGCTGCTATGGTTCCCAAGAATCACGAAACGTCGATTCCTGATGCACATAAGGGTTGACTCTTCCACGTCACTATCCCCTTGTCACCTTTTCGGACATCGCGAGATCGCGATTCCTGATGCAACGTTTTCTTTGTCCCCGGGGATCACGAAGTGCCGAACCTCGACTCCTCTCGGATCTTCTGATGCGTGTCCGCCCTGAGATCCACGGCTAGGACTTCCTCGGTGTCTCAAGACTTGAAAGGTCTCAGGTCTCTTGACTTCTGAAACCCCGACGCCTCAATATCCCGATGCCTCTCCGGGACTTTCCTCTGCTCACTAGGACTTAATCCCAGTGCAACTTCTGCCTGATCAAATGGCTGACGGGCAACCCAACAATGATCCTACGGCTCACGATCCTCCCGAGCTTAACCTCCTGGTGTGGCCGTAACCTCCTCGTTACTCTGGTGGATCTGACGGCTAGCGGATTTTTCACGAATCCCCTCCACGAGATCCCGACTGTCAATTTCTTCCTCCTTGAGGATTTCTTGAAAATAACCAAGCGTTCCTCTGTGCTCACTCGTCCTCCTGCGTGCAACCCTGCAACACTGGTTTTAGATGCTCTACGGCACGAACTCCCTGTGCAATCCTTCCTTAGGTTCTGAAGGTTTTATCCCTCTTGAACTTTCTCCAACTTCTCAGTCTCTTAGAAAAAGAGAACCCTTTGCACGCCTTCCTTGCGGCAACCTGCAAACACTTCAAGTGTTTGGGTTTCTTCGACCCTGCGCACACCTGTAGCAGCAGTCCTTCAAAGCTTCTGCTCAGATTCACAACTGAGACTCTCCCTTAGCTTGCGCACTCCTGGCACGGCTTCAGTAACCCAATTCACTTCTGGGTGAACGAGAACAAGAGATAAACTACCCGAGCCTCCGTCAACGCACTCCTTGCAGAGGTTTTCGACTGCACTCCTTGCAGGAATCCTCACTCAGATAGAGAAACAATTGAAACTCATTTCTTCTTCCCCTCAGATTTCAAACTCAAACATGAAATCACATACACATCAATAAAGCAAATGCATAATAGGAAAACAAACACTCATGAGCACATCATTTAACATCAACACACAGAAAACAGACACAAAACCATGGATTTGAATCAACTTCTTCTATTAATTCAAGATCTATACATGGATGTTCTTCTACAGCTCTCTGCTATTCTCCTGTGCTCTTCCTGCTTCAATAATCATGCCAATGCTACAATGTACAATGAGGGTGTCTATATCCGTTTTCCCTCCTTCTTTCTAAAACTATCTAATCTATGAATTCAATTCTACCTACTTACATTTACTACTATAAATGCCTCCATCTACTTCAGACGAGAGCGGGGCGCTCAAGGTCTGATTACAATATACAAAGGCGCTCCTTCATAAATGGCTTCATTAAAGATTGGCGCATCAACTTCAAAAAGTTTTTCAAGCAATTTATCATGTGCTCAAAAAAATACGTTGCGCTTGCTCCACGCTCGCTTGATATTTGCGATGCTCCTGCATCATACTCCCTCACTTGAAAAATTTCATGGGCTCCTGTCCATGAGCTCCTGCATGGTATATCCATGCTTCTGTATCTCTGCTTCGTTCTCCCAGCTGGCATCTTCCACTGGATGGCCCTTCCATTTGACCAGATACTCATAGTATTCTTTCCTCCTGGTCTTCTTACCCACTCGTTTATCCAGTATCTGTTCCATCTGTGGCTTCTCTGCAATTGGCATATGCTTCTGCCACTGAACCTCTGGCTGTTCACCTTCTGTTCCTGCTTCCTCAGCTTTATATGGATATAAATCTGTGACATTGAATATCGGAGATATTCCGATCCCATCTGGTAACTCGAGCTCATAAGCATTTTCCCCCAATTTCTTCAAGACCTTACATGGCTCGATTTTCTTCATTTTTAATTTATTGTATGTTCCCCTCGGAAACCTCTCTTTCCTCAAATGTGCCAGAACTAATTCACCAACCTCGAACTGAAGTTGTCTCTTCCGCTGGTCGGCTCTACGCTTATATTCGTGACTTGAATCTAGCAGTCGCTGCTTCACCTGGCCGTGAAGTTCTTTCATCGCCTCTGCGAACTCTTCGGCACTTGCGCTCCTAGTCSCAGTCTGTTCCGAATCCCTTAATTCAGAAACTCSTCTCGGCTGCATGCCATACACAATCTGAAATGGACTTTGGCCYGTGCTCYTGTTCACTGAGTCATTATATGCGAACTCTGCCTGYGGCAATATRCTATCCCACTRGCTGTGGTGCTCTGTCACCAAGCTTCTCAGCAAGTCTCCCAGACTTCTGTTCACCRCTTYTGTTTKCCCATCYRTCYGAGGATGATAGGCARAACTAAACATYAAGTTAGTCCCCATSTTYTTCCACAGTGTCCTCCAGAAATGTCCCACGAACTTTGTATCTCTGTYCRAAACTATRCTTCTGGGTAAGCCGTGAAGTCGAACGACCTCTTTGAAAAAYAGATTTGCGATGTGAGTCGCATCACTRGTTTTCTGGCATGGGATAAAATGTGCCATCTTGGAAAACCTATCCACTACCACAAAGACTGAATCAAATCCTCTTTGCGTCCTTGGCAATCCCAATACGAAATCCATGCTGATTTCATCCCATGGCCTCTCGGGTATGGGTAATGGTTGATAGAATCCTGCATTCTGCTTTCTTCCCTTTGAATGCTGGCAAATTCTGCATTTGGTTACAAACCGCTTGACCTCTGACCGCATCCCTGGCCAAAAGTATGACTCGCTCAGCTTTGCAAATGTCTTGTTGTGACCAAAATGCCTTGCCAAGCCTCCGCTGTGTTTCTCCTTTAACAGATTCTCCCTCATGGAGCAATTTGGAATACACAATTGATTGCCCTTGAACAACAATCCTTCCTGGATCACGTACTCTATCCACTGGCTTCTGTCTCTGAGAACTGGGTTCTCAGCTGCTCCGTACGCTTCTTTAAAATCCTGATCATCTGCATACATGTCCCTGAGATCATCAAAGCCTAACGTCCTGACTTTGAACTCCTGCATCAACAAACATTTTCTGCTCAAAGCATCAGCCACTTTGTTGGCAGTACCCGAAATATGCTTAATTACAAAAGTGAAATTCTGCATGTATTCGACCCACTTAACATGCCTCTAATTCAACTTCTTCTGTTGAGTCACAAATTGTAATGCATGGTTATCACTATATAAAACAAATTCCTTTGGAATCAAATAGTGCCTCCATTTTTTCAATGCCTGTATGATGGCATAGAATTCCTTATCATACGTGGAGTACTTTTCTTTTGCCTTATTCAACTTCTCGTTGAAATATGCAATCGGTCTGTCCTCCTGACTCAAGACCGCTCCTATGGCAAACCCGCTTGCGTCACATTTTACTTGAAACGTCTTTTGGAAATCCGACAACATCAGAACCGGTTGTTCCGTGATCTTCTGTTTCAACAATTTGAAACTTTTCTCCGCCTCTTCAGTCCAGTGAAAAGATTTATGTCTTTTCTTCACTGTGTCCATCATTGCTGCGCTAATTCCACTGAAATTCCTGATGAATTTTCGGTAGAAACTAGCCAAACCGTGAAAACTCCTCACCTAAAAAATATTTCTTGGTGATGGCCAATTTTTAATTATCTCCACCTTATCTGGATCCATCTTCAATTCATTCGCAGATATAATAAATCCCAAGTAAATGAGTTCTTTCTTCATAAATGAAGATTTCCTCATGTTAATCAACAGCTTCTCCTGCTGTAGCTTCTTCATTACTGTAGCTATATGCTTCAGATGTTCTGCCTTTGTTTTGCTGAAAATTAATATGTCATCCAGATACACAATGACAAACTTCCTGATGAATTCCCTCAGGACTTCATTCATTAACCTCATAAAGGTACTCGGCGCATTTGTCAAGCCAAATGACATGACAAGCCATTCATACAGTCCTTCATTGGTTTTGAAGGCCGTCTTCCACTCATCGCCTTCCCTCATGCGAATCTGGTGATATCCGCTTTTCAGATCAATCTTTGAAAAGTATTTTGCTTCGCTCAAGCAATCCATTAAATCGTCCATCCGCGGCAATGGAAACCTGTACCTGATGGTTATCTTGTTGATGGCTCTTGAGTCGGTACACATTCTCCAACCTCCATCTTTTTTTGGATTGAGTACCATTGGAACGGCACACGGGCTCAAACTTTCCCTGACCAATCCTTTGTCTAGCAGCTCTTGGACCTGCTTCTTGACCTCTTCATTTTCTTGCGGCGTCAACCTGTACGCGGCTTTATTCGGCAAACTAGCTCCTGGTATGAGGTCTATATGATGACTCACACTCCTCATCGGTGGCAACGAACGAGGTAATTCGTCCACCACGATGTCAGCAAACTCTTCCAGTAGTTCCTGAATTTCTCCTGGCAAATCGTCTACTCTCGTGCTAGTCAAAACGATCCTTGGTTTCCTGACCACAAAGAATTGTGGATCTTCTTTCTTCTTCACCTCCGTAAGAAGCTCCTTCCCACTCATGAGGAGTACAGTATTTCTCCCTTCTGGTTTTACCTCCTTATCTTTTATTGGAAGCAACATGTGTGTCCTCCCATTCTTCTCTAGAGTATACGTATTCATCTTCCCATCATGAATTACGTTCCTGTCATATTGCCATGGTCTGCCCAGCAATAAATGACAGACATCCATAGGAATAACATCACAGAGTATTTTATCATTATACCCTCCTATTTTGAATTCAACTAAACACTGTTTAGTGACATTTACCTGATGTCCCTTCTGTAGCCATGAAACTTTGTATGGACTCGGGTGATCAGTCGTCTCCAGCTCCAGCTTCTCTACCATCTCAGTTGAAACGAGATTCTCTGTGCTACCGCTGTCCACGATAACCTTGCATACCTTGTTCTTGGTTTTGCAAGCAGTTTTGAAAAGTCTGTTTCTTTGAGCTGAGTCCTCCACCTCCTTCTCGGGTGTTAAGAGAACCTTACGCATCATCAATGACCTTCCGCCTTCTGCATCTTCCGCTTCAACATCTCGCCTCTGTGCCTCGGCGATGTGAGCTTCTCTAGTTTCTTTCTTTTTCTCTGGACACTCGAATGACTTGTGCCCATTCTTTCCACACGTGAAGCATGTGATTACTCCACCTCTTCCTCTTCCTCTACCTCTGGTACGAGGAAACATGTTATTATCAGCGTATCCTCCACTCTGCTCTGTATGCTGCCCTCTCTGTTCAGCATGCTGGCCCCGCTGTGAACTTCCACCTCTCTCGGTTCTAGTCTGGGGCTTTTTCCAGTCGTCCCTGGGCTTCTGGTATTTATCTTGGGCAACCGATTTGCCTTTGGGCTGACTCCTGCCTCGACCTCGCTGACCTTGCTTACGGCTCAGCTTCTCTTCAGCTTTCAAAGCCATTTGATAGGCATCCTCTACCGTTCGGATGGTTTCCATACTCATCTCGTCCTGGATATCGTATCTCAGGCCATTCATATACCTGGCAACTTTCTCATCATCGCTCTCCCGATGACCTGCCCTGATGTTTAGTCGATAGAATTCCTCCGTGTATTCTTTTACTGTCATCAACTTCTGTCTCAGGTTCTGCATCCTCCTGAACAAAGTGATTTGATAATCTCTCGGGATGAACTTGGCCTTCATCTTTGCAATCATTCGATCCCAACTTTTAATTTTCTGCTTGCCCTTGCAGCGTCTATCTGCTTGTAGCTCGTCCCACCATAATGCTGCGTGTCCCTTCAATCTCGTGACAACATGCCTGACTTTCTTATCCTCTTCAACATCTTCATAATCGAAGTATGTATCCAGAGCTCTAATCCAATCTAGAAGCTCTTCCGCATCCAGATTCCCCTCATAAACTGGAATGTCCATCTTCGTTTTTGCACCCATCCGTGGAATAGCTTTGATTAGACGTTCATTGGCTGCATCCTCGGCTGCAACTTCTTCCCCATGTTCAGCTTCAACTTCACCCTCTGAATCGCTAAGATCCCCCGCACTGGCTGTGCGTCTTTGCGCTGTCTCCATATCTTCGAGTCTAGCTCGTAGATCACGTATCTCTCTTTCCATTTTTGGATTCTGCGCTTGCCTACCCCTTCTCCTCGGGTTTTCTCTTTCCTCTGGATCGGCTGACTGTCTATCTCGTCTCCTTGGCGGCATGGTGAATTTCCTTCTTCTCTGCTTCAGAAAGCAAAGAAATTAACTTGCTCTGATATCACTTGACGCAGGCGCGCCACCCAGGCACGTCCGCTCACAGGATCTACCTCCTTCCTCGRCCCGAAGAACTGAAAAGCTCTTCTAATTCCCTATCGGGAATTTTCCACACCCACAACAGTTCTCCAAAAGATCTCCCTTAACGATCGGGAAATCGGACTTCGCAGTTTCACGAGTCCTGTGGTCACGCGTTTGTTCCTTGCRATCCCTCAAAACCCGATATGGGCAAATGCCGACTCTTTCCCGCTCCTATCGGGATCTCTTCTGTTGGGACTTCGACGCCTRCGACGTTTCAAATAACTCGCTTCACCGACCCCCGATTCCCGATATGTCGTTGCGCTGACACACGCGTGGGTCAACTCTTCAACAGCTGTACCCCATCGTTATTTCAGAGTTCGCGAATTTGCGAATCCTGACGCATGCATTCTCAGGACTTACCTTTTCCCGAACCCCGATACGGTACGCCACCTGTCCTCCACGCCAACTCCTCCGTGGCCCACTCTTTTAGCCTGTCGGGAAATCGCATTTCGGAGTTTCGCGATTCCCGCTGCTATGGTTGCCAAGAATCACGAAACGCCGATTCTCGATGCACATAAGGGTTGACTCTTCCACGTCACTATCCCCTCGTCACCTTTTCAGACATCGCGAGATCGCGATTCCTGATGCAACGTTTTCTTTGTCCCCGGGGTTCACGAAGTGCCGAACCCCGACTCCTCTCGGTTCTTCTAACGCGTGTCCGCCCTGAGATCCACGGCCAGGACTTCCTCGGTGTCTCGAGACTTGAAAGGTCTCGGGTCTCTTGACTTCTGAAACCCCGATGCCTCAATATCTCGATGCCTCTCCGGGACTTTCCTCTGCTCACTAGGACTTAACCCCAGTGCAACTTCTGCCTGATCGAATGGCTGACGAGCAACCCAACAACGATCCTACGGCTCACGATCCTCCCGAGCTTAACCTCCTAGTGTGGCCGTAACCTCCTCGTTACTCTGGTGGATCTGACGGCTGGCGGATTTTTCACGAATTCCCTCCACGAGATCCTGACCGTCAATTTCTTCCTCCTTGAGGATTTCTTGACAATAACCAAGCGTTCCTCTGCACTCACTCGTCCTCCTGCGTGCAACCCTGCAACACTGGTTTTAGATGCTCTACGGCACGAACTCCCTGTGCAATCCTTCCTTAGGTTCTGAAGGTTTTATCCCTTTTGAGATTTCTCCAACTTCTCAGTCTCTTAGAAAAAGAGAACCCTTTGCACGCCTTCCTTGCGGTAGCCTGCAAACACTTCAAGTGTTTGGGTTTCTTCGACCCTGCGCACACCTGCAGCAGCAGTCCTTCAAAGCTTCTGCTCAGATTCACAACTGAGACTCTCCCTTAGCCTGCGCACTCCTGGCACGACTCCAGTAACCCAATTTCACTTTTGGGTGAACGAGAACAAGAGTTAAACTATCTGAGCCTCCGTCAACGCACTCCTTGCGGACGTTTTCGACTGCACTCCTTGCAGGAATCCTCACTCAGATAGAGAAACAATTGAAACTCATTTCTTCTTCCCCTCAGATTTCAAACTCAAACATGAAATCACATACGCAACAATAAAGCAAATGCATAACAGGAAAACAAACACTCATGAGCACATCATTTAACATCAACACATAGAGAACAAAGACAAAACCATGGATTTGAATCAACTTCTTCTATTAATTCAAGATCTATACATGGATGTTCTTCTACAGCTCTTTGCTATTCTCTTGTGCTCTTCCTGCTTCAATAATCATGCCAATGCTACAATGTACAATGAGGGTGTCTATATCCGTTTTCCCTCCTTCTTTCTAAAACTGTCTAATCTATGAATTCAATTCTACCTACTTACATTTACTACTATAAATGCTTCCATCTACTTCAGACGAGAGCGGGGTGCTCAAGGTCTGATTACAATATACAAAGGCGCTCCTTCATAAATGGCTTCATTAAAGATTGGCGCATCAACTTCAAAAAGTTTTTCAAGCAATTTATCATGTGCTCAAAAAAATACGTTGCGCTTGCTCCATGCTCGCTTGATATTTGCGATGCTCCTGCATCAGAAGACTATCCACATTAATATGGAAGCCCTCTACATCCATTGCAATTCTATATCATCCCCTTTGTCATTTTGATCTTGAACAATGTGACCTCCTTGACTTGGGTATAATATTTATCTTCCACAAGTTCTTCACATATCCCTTGCATGACATCTATACTATAAGTACTTATGGAAGAAATATGTCTTCTTCGACAAGTTCATCTGCATCCTTATTTTCCTTTCTTTTGGTGTCCTTAACATCAAAGTCAATACTTATTGAGGAAATCCAGTCATCTTCATTGCAATACATTCAACTAAGTTCGAGTTAACAGGTATTTCAAACTATCATGGTCAATGTTTAAGTTCAAAACTCCTAACATGAGATAATGCTTCCATTTCTTCAGCGCATGGATTACAACTGCCAAATCTAAATCATGGATGGGATAGTTTGGGTAGAGGTCCTTAAGATTTTGAGAACCATACAAGATAACATGGCCATTTTTGTTGAAATTAGTGTAGCTACAAGAGCCATTCTCGGGGAGGATGGCATAAGACACTAGTTGAGATCTAGGGCTCCCAGTGCACTCCTAGGGTTCTTGGTTTGGGGAGCCATGGCAAAAGACCCTAGTGAGGGCCTCCAACGTATTTTTAGGGTTCTTGGTCAAGGACCATGTAGTAAGTCCCTAGATGTGTTCTAGGGCCCCTGGATGTGTTCTAGGGAATCCTTGCTCGGTGCTTGGATTGATCCTTGGATGTGTTCCTTGGTGGTTGATGATGTAAGTCCCTAGATGTGTTCTAGGGCCCCTGGATGTGTTCCAGGGAATCCTTGCTTAAACGCTTGGGTTGATCCTTGGTCTTGTACCTTGGTGGATAAAGACCCTAGATGTGTTCTGGGGTATCCTGGTCTGGGACCAGGTGGTTCTTGGTGAGTACCAAGATGTGACATGTGTGATCTTCTTCTTCTCTCCCGGGATGGTCTATGAGACCTAGGAGCAACTAGAAGATGGACATGACCACATCATTGGTTTTTCCTCTTATGCAGGGATGATAAAAGCTTATAAGTTATCATGAGACATATGTGGACAATTTGCCATTGAAGAAGACCCCTTTGACTTTGTCTTGTAGCCTCCCCTTGCTTGAATCTCGTTCCCCATCTTGCTTAATGTGGTGTTGGTCTTTTATAAGTCACTTTGACTTATTTGACTTTCTAATTAATATTTTTATTAATTAAAAATATTAATTATTAATTTTATTTATTACTTAATTTTATTTTTAGGTTTTTAATTAAACCTAACACTAACCCCTTCCTAAACTATAAAATGAACCTCTCCCTCACTCATTTGTTCATTCATTCCATACTCTCATCTCTTGGTCTGATTTGCTATAGATACCTTAGTTTAGTCTTTTGTTTGGTGGACTTTCTCTTGGTATTTTAAGGGTGCAGCCTCCTTGGGGTTTTGGTATTATGCTGGTGTAGAGTTCTGCTGCTTTGTTGTGAGTCTCCTCTTGCTGATTTGAGGCATCCTTGTGCTGATGAAAAGTTCGACCTGCTCTTATTTGTTGATGAAGGTGCCGCAGCCCCTCTTCTCTCTCCTTTAGGCTGTCGCCAACTCTCCCTTGGCTGCTGTCCTCTCTCTCTTGACTGCTGCTCCTCTTCACTTGGCTGCTGCTGGAATATTCYTTGTGCCATTGTTACAACAACCATTTAGGGACTGATAGGACAACCCTAAGCTTCAATCTTAGGGTGTCTACTTGGTATATCAGCCCTCTATGTTTTGACAATTTTTGATTGGGCTGTTTGGAGTTTTTCTTCAACATTGAGTTTTTGGTCTTTGGGGTTTTCTTTCAGTCTTACTTATGCTGATTGGATCTTGAGTTCTTCTTGGCAATCTGTCTACTTGATCATGATGAGATCAAACCCTTGAGGGTTTTGATCATGATGAGATCAAAACCTTGACGGTTTTGATCCATGACCTTTAACAACTTTTTCTGAGCATATGAAAAGAGGACAGCTCCACATCAGGTACTTCTGTTATTTGTTTTTGCGAAGGTAATCTTCAGATTTTGTTTTGCTAATGTTTAAATCTGCATCTAGTTCAAGTTAATATTCAGAAAAGTTTTCTTTTGTTCATGATTAGTCCTAGTTAAAGATTGGTTCTCCTTAGCATGTTTAGATTTATATTTTCTGTGTTTAATCTACTTCAGAAATTTTTGTTTTAAGTGCTGATCTTTATCTACAGTAGAGAACAAATTTAAAAAGATATTACTGTTTTCATTTTCCCTAAAATTCTAACATGGTATCAGAGCTTAGGGCGTGAAAAGAGCTCAATAGTGGCAGACTTTTGAGCCTGCGCAGATCCACCTTTAAGGGTTTGTTTTGCAGATCAGCAGTAAGCCTTTTTCATAATCAGATCTTGAAATCATCATGGCTTCATCTTCAGTCAAAGCAAAAGATAGGCTTGAAGGGGCCTCCAACTTCAATGCTTGGAAGGCTAGGGTGTTTAATATCCTAGAAGAATGTGACTTGGATGAGCTGGTTACTAGGGTGATAGAAGAACCCACTTCAAATACATGAAGGGCAGCATATAAGAAGAGGCATACCAAAGCTAGGAGAATCATCTTTGACTCAGTTAAAGACAACGTGATGCCCCTCATTGGTCATCTAAGGATAGCTAAGGAATGCTTTGATGCCCTAGCAAATCTATATTAAAAGAAGGCTCCAACTTAGAAAATGATATTGAAGAAACAACTACGTACTTTAAAGATGGGGAAGGATGAATCTATCTTTGCCTTCTTTTCCAAAATTACTCAAACAAGAGATCAACTTACAACAATTGGAATTGCAGTGGATGATGATGACCTTGTACAAACAACAGTTGATGGTCTCCCTGACTCATGGGAGACATTTCTCTCTTCGATCAATGGTAGAGAAGTTCAACCCAACTTCGAAAGATTATGGCATGATTGCTTGGAAGAAGAGGGTAGACTTAAAAGTAGGAATGAACCCTCAACGGTAAGAGACCATGCTCTTTCAGTCAAAGCCAAGAGATGGAAGAAGTTTCCTCAACAGAACGACAAAGGTAAGAAACCCCAAGGTAAGCACTCTCATTTTCATCGTCATTTCTCTAAAATAAGATGCTTTAACTGTAAAAGGCTAGGTCATTATGCAAAAGACTGCAGGAACCCTCCTTCACAGCAGAAACAAAGAGGCATGTTTCATGCTTCAGTTGCAACTGAGGAAGAAGAGCCTCAAAGAAGAAGAACCAGGGCTGCTACTAAAGAGAAAGAACAATGCCGAGAATGTTATCTTGTCTCATCCCTCTCCGACACTATCACCAAGTCGAAAGAAGTTTGGTTAGTGGACAGCGGGGCCTCCAAACATATGACAAGCTTCAAACAAAATCTTGTAAACTGTCAGGAGAAGAAGTTCAATGTGAAGGTAGAATTGGGTGATGATGGCACCTATGACATCAAAGGGTTTGGATCAACATCTTTTTAGCTTCAGACATGTAATGTATTTCACATCGATGAAATTCTTTATGTTCCTTGATTAAAGAAAAATCTTATCTCAGTTGCAGTGCTAGAAACAAAGGGTACTCAGTAGCTTTCTCCAAAGGGAAGACTCTTATGTGGCCCTCAGATGGGAGTTTGAGCTCAACCATGACAATCAGAACTCAAGAGGGTGGACTTTACAAAATCACTAGTCAAGTTATTCAGGCATTAGCTTACGAGATGATAAACCCCTGCGAGCTACGACACATAAGGTTTGGGCATCTCAACTATAATGCTCTCCTAGGTTTGCAAAAGATGGTAACAAGTATGCTAGTTTTTTCATTTGAGCATGATAGTATTTGTAGAGGCTGTGCTCTTGGTGAAAATACAAAGAAAGCTTACCCTCACAGTAATAGAAAAACTAATGGCATATTAGATCTTATTCATTCTGATCTTTGTGGACCTATGACTGCTCCGTCAATGAATGGTTGTCTTTATTATATCATTTTTATTGATGATTGTTCTCGTAAAACTTGGATTTATTTTTTTAAAACTAAAGATGAATCTTTCAGTAAATTTCAGGATTTTAAGAATCTTGTTGAGAATTAGATAGGTGGACACATTTGTGTTTTCACAACAGACAATGGAAAAGAATTTGACTCCCACAAGTATGATGATTTCTGTCGGGCTTCTTGTTAAAAGGAAGCTAGCTGGGTGTCGGGAAATTTTAAAGGAAGCAGAAAATCATGCAACACCTAAAGGTACCTTCAGAGAAAGCAAGAAACCCGATAAGTACTCAAGCCCGATAGCACAGTTGAATCTTGTGATTAACTCAGAACCTTCCACTTTTGAAGAGGCCACCAAACATAAAGTGTGGAAGGATGCCATGATAGAAGAGTACGAGTCAATATTAAAGAATGATGTATGGGAAGAGGTCCGAAGACCTCAAGGAAAATCAGTAGTAACCTCTAAATGGCTTTACAAAATAAAGCATGCAACAAATGGCAGTGTTGAAAAATTCAAAGCTAGATTTGTGGCTCGTGGCTTCTCTCAGAAAGAAGGAATTGACTATGACGAGATCTTTGCTCCTGTTTCCAGGTATACTTCCATTAGAATCATTATCTCTCTTGCTTCAGTTTTTGATTGGAAACTTCACCAAATGAATGTTAAGACTGCCTTTCTCAATGGTGAAGTTGAGCAAGAAGTTTATATTGAGCAGCCTGAGGGTTTCGTGATCCATGGGAAAGAATCCCATGTCTGCAAACTCAAGAAAGCCTTGTATGGATTGAAACAAGCTCCGAGAGCTTGGTATGGAAGAATTGATAGTTTTCTTCAGAGTCTTGGGTTCTCCAAGAGTATAGCAGATCCTAATCTTTATATAAAGATTGTGTAGAATCATCCTGTTATCTTGGTTTTATATGTGGATGATTTGTTCCTTACTGGAGAGGAACATCTAATAGCTCAGACTAAGAGGGAGTTATCAACAGAATTTGAAATGAAAGACTTGGGACTTATGCATTACTTTCTTGGCTTAGAGGTGTGGCAGAAACCGGGTGAGATATTTCTCTCACAAAGCAAGTATGCAGTTGATGTGCTTTGCAGATTTGGCATGTTGGACTGTAAGTCCATGACCACACCTATGATTTCTAACCTGAAGAAGTTACATGATCAAGCTACAGGTTCAGATCTAGAAGACCCCACCGTATATCGTAAGGTCATTGGGTCCTTGATGTATCTAGTACATACCAGACTGAACATTTGTTATGCAGGGAATGCCCTTAGCTTGTTCATGTGTGAACCAAAACATATTCATATGGTTGCTGTTAAGCATATTCTCAGATATGTCCGGGGAACTATAGCCTATGGGCTCAGATACACCTCCAGTGGAGGGGTAATGCTCCATGGTTTTACAGATTCAGATTAGATGGGAAGTACAGTGGACCGGAAGAGTACTTCCGGATATTGTTTCAGTTTGGGTTCAACTATGATCTCTTGGTCCAACACGAAATAGGGCTCAATAGCCCAGAGCATTGCAGAGGCAGAATACATTGATGCCGATGCTGCTAGTAGAGAAGCAGTGTGTCTCAAAAAACTACTCTTAAATTTGTTCAGTGCTGAGCTGGAACCCACAGTAATTCACTGTGATAACCAGAGCTGTATAAAGCTCTCCGAGAATCCGGTGTTTCATGACAGATCGAAACACATTGAAATGGGATATCACTATGTTCGGGACATGGTGCAGAAGAACATTCTCAGTATTCAGTATTTTCTGACAGCAGAACAAATCGTAGATATTTTGACCAAGCCTCTGTCATTGACAAAGTTTGTGTACTTTGGAGACAAGCTTGGTGTTGCTGAGAATGCCTCTCTTGCCGAGAGGGAGTGTTGAAATTAGTGCAGTTGCAAGAGCCATTCTCCGGGAGGATGGCATAAGACCCTAGCTGAGATCTAGGGCCCCCAGTGCACTCCTGGGGTTCTTGGTTTGGGAACATGCAGTTAGAGCCATGGCAAAAGACCCTAGTGAGGGCCCCCATTGTATTTTTGGGGTTCTTGGTCAAGGACCAAACAGTAAGTCTCTAGATGTGTTCTAGGGCCTCTGGATGTGTTCCAAGGAATCCTTGCTCGGTGCTTGGATTGATCCTTGGATGTGTTCCTTGGTGGTTGATGATGTAAGTCGCTAGATGTGTTCTGGGGTATCCTGGTCTGGGACTAGGTGGTTCTTGGTTGAGTACCAAGATGTGATGATGTGTGATCTTCTTCTTCTCTCCTAGGATGGTCCATGAGATATAGGAAGAGCTAGAAGATGGACATGACCACATCATTGATTTTTCCTCTTATGCAGGGATGATAAAAGCTTATAAGTTATCGTGAGACAAATGTGGATAGTTTGCCATTGAAGAAGACCCCTTTGACTTTGTTTTGTATCCTCCCCTTGCTTGAATCTCGTTCCCCATCTTGCTTAATGTGGTGTTGGTCTTTTATAAGTCACTTTGACTTATTTGACTTTCTAATTAATATTTTTATTAATTAAGAATATTAATTATTATTATTTTTTATTTTTAGGTTTTTAATGAAACCTAACCGTAACCCCTTCCTAAACTATAAAAGGAACCTCTCCCTCACTCATTTGTTCATTCATTCCATACTCTCATCTCTTGGTCTGATTTACTGCGGCTGCCTCAGTTTGGTCTTTTGTTTGGTGGAGCCTCCTTGGTGGACTTTCTCTTGGTATTTTAAGGGTGTGGCCTTCTTGGGGTTTTGGTATTATTCTGTGTAGAATTCTGTTGCTTTGTTGTGAGTCTCCTCTTGCTGATTTGAGGCATCCTTGTGCTGGTGAAAAGTTTGGCTTGCTCTTATTTGCTGATGAAGGTGCCGCGACCCCTTTTCTCTCTCCTTTAGGTTGCCTCCATCTCTCCCTTGGCTGCCATCCTCTCTTCCTTGGCTGCCGTCCTCTCTCTTGACTGCTGCTCCTCTTCTCTTGGCTGCTGCTGGAATATTCCTTGTGCCATTGTTACCACAACCATTTAGGGACTGATATGACGACCCTAAGCTTCAATCTCAGGGTGTCTGTTACAACCACTGTGGGTTGACCTCTCCAGCCTTCTGCTGCCGCTGACCCTT
>JASDQU011245963.1:0-10961 GCA_032191745.1 Picea mariana | reverse complement strand
AAGGGATCAGATGGTCTTTGATTGAATCTGCAATGATTCTTTTGGCCCTTATTGTGTCCTTTTGATGCTTTGCCTTTTCTGCAGCATCTTCGGGTTCCGGTAATTCTTCCTTGACGAATCTTGCTAGGTCATTCTCTTCAAGAATGAGGCCAATCCTATACTTCCAGGC
The DNA here is from genome assembly GCA_032191745.1 of Picea mariana. Classification (NCBI taxonomy): domain Eukaryota; kingdom Viridiplantae; phylum Streptophyta; class Pinopsida; order Pinales; family Pinaceae; genus Picea; species Picea mariana. The sequence continues at coordinate 10,792 of JASDQU011245963.1, read as the reverse complement.
ACGGAAATTTTCCACTCCTTCTAACTTGTCAACAAGCTTAATGCTTGCAGACATCTTTACCTGGAGCTTGGAAAATGACCGAAAAATGAAAGTGCTCAAAATCAAAATTTGAACTTACCAGGAGATGCGCTTGGCTGAGGCGAGTTGCCTGGTGTGCTTGGATCTGAGAAAATCCAAATTTTGCCCCTTCAAATCTGATCTGTGGATTTTTGGACTGGTACTTCTGGTACACTGATTTTCTGGTACTTCTGGTACTTTTGTGAAACTAGGGTTTCACTTTCCGGGAGATCCAGCCACTGAAAAGGTGCGCTGAAGGTGCCAAAATGATCCTTGGGGGGAGGGCACAATTTTCTAGGTGGTTTTGAAGCTGAAAAACTTCACTTTTGAAAACCCCTAATTTGCAGGTACGACAACAGTGGCGTTTTTCTCTTGCGAAATATGCTTCCTCCAGGTTGGCTCTGATACCATGTTAATGTTTATGCCATTATTATAGTTCTTTGCATTTCAATAGATAATAGCAACATAAGAACAAGATCACTGAGAAATACACATTCAGAAGAGACACAACATTTATCCTGGGAAACCCTCTAGGGGAAGAAAACCCAACAAAACTTTCTTAATATAGATAGCCAATACAATGCCAAGAGATCTCTATGCTAAAACAGAAAGTTTTCTCTAAGATATGCGCCTCTCTCTCTCTCCTTTGCCGGTAACAGATCAGAACTTGTCTCTCAAACTGAGCAAGTGAGTTGTGATCAAATGAGGCGCTAGCCTCCTTTATTTATACAAGTTCTGGCACGTGTGAAGTGTCTCTTCACTGGCAGGGACGACTTCTCAATATGGGTGGGTAAACCCACCTTTATTATATTTCTGGGTCTCTTAATTAACAATTGGGGCCAACTTCTTATTCTGCCTATTACAATTGTCTTTTGACCAATCCGCAAAAGGGGATTTGGTCCTATTACAATATCCGACATGATCAATCCACAATGGGGATTGATCCTATGAATAAAATATCAATAATAATAAGAATACTCTTTGTAGTTACATTATTTCAATAGACATTACATTGTTGGTGAAGCCATTTGGGTTTCAACAAGATCTCCGCAAATTTCCACGTGGAGGGATAGCCTCTCAAGAGCCCATATCCTAGATTAGTTTTGCTTTCTTGCAATACAATTTCACACAAGCAATAAAGTAATCTAACCAACCTTAATCTAAAAATTTCAAGGACATTTTCACACAACAATCTCCTTTTCCGACAACATTACATACACGACTCTTGGCACTGGTCTAATCAGATTTACTTTCAAGTCTTTTACTTGAAAGCATTTATATCTTACAAGCATTTCCTTTTAAATATCTCATTGATGTATGTATTTTTTTTGCTTTATGGTTATTGAATATATCTTGGGATAAGTGAATGAATCATATGCTGCTAGTGTAGATTGTTATTTGATTATCTTGTTGTTGTTGCAATAAATTCCTAGAATACTAGTTGTGCTTAGATTTAATTTAGAGCCTTAGTCTATTTTCTTTAGGGACTTACCCCCTTGGCTTCACTAGGAGTTGGCCTAGACGGAGGAGTTGAGGATTAGGTGATAGCACCTTGACTCGAAGCTTGCCCTCAAGGACACACCAAGTGGATTGAAGATTTCTTCCACGTTACCCAGGTGTGTATAAAGGAGGCAACAAGATGTTTCTTCCTTGCTGAGCATTATCAATGTTATTTTCCAAGTTAATGTGCTAAATCAATTGACTCCATAAGCCCTTGAAGGCACTAGTTCTATCTCTTTATTGTTGGAAGACCAATCAAACACTTACACTCTTTTCTCTTTTCTCTTAAGCCTATACTAACTGATTCTAACACTAATTTAGCTTAGATCACTAATGTTATTGCTTCTGTTATAAATGTTTTCTACAACCATCTAATAACAACAAATTTGCTGCATAATTGACATTAACTGCTAGCTAAACATTTCAGAAATTGTGCTTGTGACAAGTTATTATCTTTCTACATAGTTAATGCTATCTTTTCACTTTCTTTTGAAGCTTTTCTGAAGAGTATTTGTTTCAGCTGTTACATTCTTTTAATTGCTGTTGTAAACTTATTAATTGCTGCAATTTCATATCAGCTAGCATAATTTCACTTGGTTCACTGTCTTTTGAGGCCAAAATATCATATTTGTACTTGTATTTTCCATATATGCTCTCCGTTGTCTTGTTTTGGGAAGGTACACTTCATCACTTCAATTTGCCTCATTTTCTTGGACATTTACCTTGTGAATTATTTGACTTTAGTGACCAGTGAGAGGGGGAGTACTTCTTCATCTTTATCTTTAGCCTACCCAACTCTTTAGGTCACTGGGAACGCCTCCCTTGTGTTGGACTTGCATCCTTCCCTGAAATAGGGGATTTCCTATTGAGGTGACAGTGATAGGATATCCCATTGTTACGCCAATCTCCCTTACTTGCCTTGGGCTTTGGGCAAATACAGATTGTGCGATAACATGCTTGACGAGGGCTATCAATCCATGGAGATTTTGCATGCATTTGCAATGTCCTTCATACTCGTTTTCTTCAATCAATTGCGGGGCTTCTTTACCATTCATCTGGGCTTCCTTTCCTCTTTTTCGAGGCTTTTTGTTCATTGGTATTTCCTATTGTAATCCACTGAGGTATATTAAAATTGTTCATGTCAAAGCTCCTTCAAGGCTCTTCAAGTAGCCACATTTTCATTCCTAATAGGGGCTTCAAGGATATGACTTTGCCGTCTCTTCTTTGCTGCTTCGAAGGAGGATGTGTTCATGCTTATTACCAACGATTGATTTTGACATCAATGACAACACCATTCAACAGATCTGATAAGAGATGCGTGATATCTCATGTAGCCAAGTAAATGATACTATTGTAAGGGTACCCAAAGGTTGCTACCCTTGAGAGTGTAACAATTACTACTATTATTATTATTAATAATTTTTAAAAATTTTTTATTCTAAAGATTCATTATAATTATAATTTTTTGTTCTATTTTCAAAAACTTGAGGTGTTTTATAATTTTATATACTCCTATATTTTCTGTGTTGTAAAATGTATTACTTTTCAATCTCCATCCAAACTTTTAAGAACACTGATTAATGTTTCTGATGCATATACAACTATGGCTTATAGAACTTTGTTGTGTCTTTGTAGTTGTGCTCACCTTACATCTTTACGACGAGATCAAATAGGTATGTCTTATTTCATCAACCTTTCAATTTGGTTTTCTTTGATTTGCACAACTGTTCTAGCTATTTGATATGGTGTTATCACTTGTAGCATTATGTCCTTAGTATGCTGTTAGATGAATATTTTGTAGATGTTATTTTGAGATGCCTCCTAGAGATGTCTTGTGTGTTACTTTGTTTATTTGGAATGTGTATAGATAAGTTCATTAATTTCTGTCATTTGTGGACATCAATGTAGGTATTTCTTTCTGCATTTGCTACTTTTATTTAGATATATTGTAATGGCTTTATTTTCTGAAGCCGATGTTAATGGTGTGTTGCCGTCCTTATACACACTTGCAAACGTGAGTTGAGTTCGGCTCACTTAGTGTGTCCTCGGAGGCACAATGTCTAGGTTCACAGCCCATGCTGTCACTTTGACCGGAACCTCTTCTGTCTAGGCTTACTCCTAGGGAAGCCAAAGGGGGTAGACCTTAGTTACTAGAGAGTTAGATTCTAGGAGTTAATTTTAATTTGTTAAAGTTAGAGGGGATTCTAATCCTAAGATGCTAAGGAAACCATGCAAGATGCAAGGGTTAGCATGAGAAGCAAGCCTTTTCCCTAGGTTAATTAAGACTAGTGCCTAGAAATTGGGCAAGGGGTCAACTATGTTCAAGGGTGTTTCTTTACAAAAGATTATAGATTACTTACAATTTTACAAAAGAAAGAATAACTCAATAAAAGAATACCATATACAATTACTTACAAGATTTACAATTTAAAGATGATAGATTACAACAACAAGCTAACCAATTATCAATTTGTGTTTGTGCAGGATATCAAAGCATCAAAGCATCACATCAACAATACCAGATCATCATCAATACATTACTTCATCAACAGATTCCAAAGTTTAAGAGAGTTAAACACAATTATTATAAAGAGTATTGGAGACAATCTACACTCTTAATTATTAAGCCCCCCATGTATTCTATTAGATTTGGTGAAGGGTTTAATAGTTAGGCTTTTCTTAAGATTTAACAAGTTTTATTAGCTTTCACCAAAGCCTCCTCCTCCTGTTGCCAAATAACTGCGGGACGCTCAAGATAGTATGGCAACGAGGCCAACCCTAGCAGAACCAGTCAGCCCTGACAGTAAGAGTACTTCCCGGAGAGGACACACACCTGGTGCGCCACGAGACAGTCCCCTGCCACTACCCTCCGGTGTTTTCCTCAAACCCGTTTTAGATGGTGAAGATGGTGGTCTAAGGTACCCTAAAGTAGTCTATTAAGTATATATAACAATTAGGTAGACATTTAGGTGATTTAAAGAGTGTTTAGAAGGTTTTAAAGTACCTTTTAAGTGCAAATTAATGAGATGGCCGAAACTGTTATTTGCTCAATGAGTGTATTGCTTAAGCTTAAACCATTGAATGAATCAATACATATAAAGCAAACAAAAGAGAGATGGCTGAAAGAAAGAGAGATTATATCATGCACATCAATAGCTTGCTAAGAAGTAAAAGATCAAGGGCAAGAACAACTTACCTTAAGAGATGAAGAAAATTTAAGTGTTTGCCTACTTAACCATTCAACAAATTCCAAGCCCAAGTAAGTGGCTATCAATAGATATAAACAATTAAGCAATAAAGCATTTACTTGTTAAGCACTTTAAGAGATATAAAGCATTAAGATTAGATCATGTGCATAAGCAAGAGATTGTGAGCTTGAAATGAGACTAAGCAAGATCTAGTAGATGTATTTAAGTGTGTTGCCCAATGGGCTTAAGATGATGAGATAGATCTATAACATAAACATCAAGAACATTAAACCATTAGATCATATCACATTATATCAAAAGTAAAGCATTAACACTTATCCTTACCTCTTTGGGGTGTTCCTCTCCCAACTAGGTAGGTTATTAAGTTATTATTTGCTTAGTTAAGTTAAGTTTCTTAGATCTTAGTTATTAGGGCAAACAATGAGAAATGAACAAAAGTAAAAGTAAACTAATCTACTATCTAATCAACAAACTATCAAGCAAACCCCACGTCAAGGTTGAGAAGGTGCCCACACCTTCTAAACCTTGCGGCCAAGCTAAAGAAAACTCAAAAAAATGAAAGAAATGCTAGATCTAGCTTACGTCCTACCTACCCACAAGCTCAAAGAAGAGGGGAGGCCGTACCACTTCCCCTCTTACACTTTAAGCTCAAACAATCAAGCAAAAAAAAAAGAAAAAGTGCACTTCTAAGCTAAAAAATGAAAGGAAGAGTAAGAGATAGCTACCAAATCCCCCCAAGGGGTCTTGAAGTGTTGTGTGTGTCTCTTTGGGGCAGCCAAGAGCCTCCAACCAGATCTGATATACCTGTAAAAACAACAAGCTTTGCTTGCTAGGATGGCTACACACAACCAATAAGAGTTAAGGAAACCCTTGCCCTTTTGGAGCAAGAACTTTCCACAATACATGATATAGATTTATATGATTTTTGACCTATCTAAACAATGATATGCTAGCTGAAAATGACATGAATGTACAGCAATATAGAGAAAGGCAATAAATCTAGAGAGTTGGAGTTTGTAAGAGCTTCAAGTGACCCTTCCCTTCTAGAAGGAGTTCCCAATGAAACCCAAGAGATGAACCTGCAAGATCCTTTCAAATCACAAGCATACAATAGATAATATGTTGATGTAATGAAATTAAACGACACTTCTATTTAACCCAAACATCAAGATATATAGACCAATACGCATACGCTCTACTAAGCCTACTTAGATAACACTTTACCTAAGATCTAGTGTTGCAAGAAATTAGAAACAATACTAAAACAATGTTACCTCCCATGCATAAGAACAATAAGCATACGCTTTACCCTTCTTGTTGTCCTCCAAGGCTTCCAAAATTATATTACCAAAGAGAATGGTTTTGGAGAGGAATACTCCAAAACCCTAGAGCATAGAATGACAATGAGATGGAATGAAATGACTAGAGAGAGAGAGGAAAATCAAGTAGCATAACAATAGCTCAAGATATGGTGAGTTGGGGAGGAGAAAAGAGATCCATTTATACTTGGAGAGGCAAACCTACCTCTCTTGGATCTAAGCCAAGTGCCCACCACCAAGCAATAGAGTAGATCTCTAGGCTAGGGCACACCTCCTAGGGTTTGCACAATAGATCTAGGGTGTAGAAAAATAGAAAAATTAATTAAATAGATCCAATGGCATGTAGGAGGCATGGGATTCGTGCCAAGGTAAGTGAAGAGACTCAAATAATTTTTAAATAATTATTTGTGGAGTTTCTAGATGAGGGAGGGCGCACTTCTTTTGGAGAGCGCACCTCTTGGGATGAGGGAAAGGAGATGAGAGGTGAGAGATGAGTGTAGGGTGTTGGGATCACACAAGACTCCATAGGAGAGGTGTGGGATCCGTGTTAGGTGAGAGGAAGAGTTTCAAACAATAAAAAACGTAACTTTCATTGGAGAGACAAAAAGGAGGGCGTAACTCTCTTGGAGAGCGCTCCTCAAGGTCACAAATCAACCCAAATGCAAGGATGGGTGATGTGGAGTGAAAGGGATCACTTCTAGGGGTGAAGACAAGGCTAAATGAAGTGAAAGTTTAAGAGAGGGGGCCACACTCAAGTCACAATTAAATTAAAAAAGGAAAAACGTCAATCCCCCTAGGGGGGCGCAACTTTTGAGTGTGGAGGTGGAAAAAGGGGTTAAACAAGGTTGAAAAAGGTTGGGAGGCTAAGGTTATGCTTAGGGGGTCTCTCTCTAACCATCATTTCAACATTTCACATCATCTAACTCATTATTACAATTTTTACATCTTGCCATGTTTCGACTTTAGCAATTAAAATTGTTGTTTTAGACTGACTGACACTCCGGGTGGACTAACCCATGGCTGAAGTTGTTCGACTGAGCTGAAACTTGGTCCATGGATGTAGGGGGTGCTATTCCATTTCTTTTGAGCACAAATACCCCTATCAAAAGTCCAAGGATCCATTTTTTACAATTATTGCTAAAAAATAATTAATTAATTAAATAATTAAACCTCCAAACTTAGGGAAATTTAATTAAAAATCAATTAATTAAAAAAAACTAATCTAGACTCGACGGAATTCCGCGAAACTTTCTATGATGTCTTGCATGATCATTTACAATGAATTCCCTATATAGTTACCAAAACATAAGCCCACTAGAACGCCGTTCACCACTTTGGATGACATATGCAAAGTGTGAGGGAAAAACTCAAGGGAAATCAGTAAGGCGGAAAAGCCCAACTGATGACTCGAGGATAAAAAACCTCGGTGAAAGGAACTCTCCTAGTGAACCGATCCTAAGGTAACTGACCTAGACATGACTCATGAAGACCTATTACATTATTAACCCACGCAGGGGTGCGGAAATTCCAATTATAAAAATAAGTGCTGGGCCAAACACTGCCCCGTAGAACCAAAGGTCTTCGACAATCATGGCATCTGATGATGCATCTCTTCATGGCACATGAGTTGACCACCGGTGCTAAATGGGCGGTCAACATGGTGTTTCTAAGATGTAATTCGAGTGCATAAATATAAATGTGACCCTTAAAGTAGCTATTTGATATGAACGATACGGGAGAAGACAAGACTTCTCATAAAGGTACTCTTCACTTAATCTGATGCATATATAGATTTAAGCATCATGGTGCCTCCTAATGCCCAAACTAGCAGTCTTACATGGTCTTAGACTACTATGGGAGTTGTTGACCACCTATTTCAACTAGGTGTCAACGTCATGTACCATGAAGACATGTACCTTGTGGCACAACAAGTTTGAAGACTTATGGCTCAACAGGACAATTTTACCCCTGACACTTCTTTCTGTGTACATGGAATGTCCGCTCCCTTGCGTGGGTTAATTTTGCAATATGTTAGCATGGGTCAAGTTTAATTTAGTTCCTAGGACTTTATCATTAGGGAAGTCCTTTCATCGAGTGTTTTTTTTCCTCAGGTTATTAATCTTGCTTTTCAATGATTTTAATTACTCTTGAGTTTTTTATTCAATAATCCTCCAAAGTGGTGAAAGACGTTCTAATGATCGAGCCCAATGTGTGACTAAGATCTAAAGATGTTGTAAATGACCATGCTAGACATCTCCTAGAGTCTTGCGGAATTCCATTCAGTTTTGATAGAATTTTTTAATAATTAAAATTTTCCGTAAATTGAAAATTTTAATTATTTTTGATGAAAAATGTAAAAAAATGGTTCTTGTGGATTTTGTATAGGGGTGTGAGTACTCAAATAAAATGGCTTATGACCCCCTACACCCTTGGACCAGGTTTCAGCTCAATTGGACATGTTTTGCTAGGTCATTGTCCATGAGGAGTACAAGTTAGTAAAAAATCAATAAATAATTGGCTAAGGTAAAAAAACAAAAAATTGTAAAAGTGACTAAAGTCAAGAAAACCAGTGGGGAAATGTTTTCTAATGTATTTCCTAAGTTGGAAAAGTGAAAATCCACTTAGATGAACCCCCCCAAGTCAAGTTAACAACTTAAGTTGAAACTTGAGTCTCCCTAGTGAGAGGGGCACCCTTTCTTCATGAACTTAGGGAAAAATAAAAATTAAAGTGCGAGGAGGGCTCAAACCCTAAGTGCGCCCCTCCTAGAGCCTAGTCAAAGGTTTAGACAAAAGGAAATGGGTTTTCCTCCCTCACATCTCACCCCTCAAACCCTAACTCACTCCAAAACCCTAAAAGTGCGCCCTCCTTGACTTGTTCTCTCTCTCTCTTGGATGAGTGACACTTGTAACTCATCCAAGAGGGGTCTCTCCTCTCTCCTTCCTTTAAAAGGAAGCCCTCTCTCTTCATTTTGACATCAGTTTTTCACAAGAACTCTATTATGCCAAAATATCTCCCCACTCTCTTTCATTCTCTCCCATTTTTCTCTTGTAATTTTTGGTGCCATTTGGTAACCTTTCTTTGAGCAATAAAGTGAAGCTTTGGAGGATCTATTGGTGCATTCTCGGTGCTTTTGGCTTCTCTTGTATGGTATTTTCTGTTAAATTTTTAATTAAATAAAGTACCAAGGCAAGTGTTTCTCTTCCCTAGGCGCCTAAGGGGGAGAAAGTGCCTAATGTGGGTCCTAGTCAAATTAATTTGTGAGATGCAAATTAAAAGATAACTTTATGACTAAAGTGAGGGTGAGTGAAGAGACACCTAATCTCAGCCACTCATCTAATCTAATCTCAACCGTTAGATTAGAAAACCCCTCACCTTCCCTCATGAGGTCGATTAGGGCAAGAGGGCGCACCCATTGTGGGTTGTTCATCCATTTTCTTGTTGAGAGAGCAAGAGAGAGTAGAGAGGAGGTCGAGCTGGAGAAATAGAGGCCGCATTTGCAGAGCTGGGTGCATATCCCAAGGCAGCAAGCTAACACGGATATCAAGACAAGGTACAACCATTAATGTAGATCGTACGGTACGGATTTCTAAAGGCCGTACAACCATTTTTCATGCACAAAAATTGAGGGAGACAGCAGAATAATTTCTCAGGAGTTTGGCACGCATCCCAAGGCTGTCGTACAACCATTTATGGCACAGAAATCGAGGTAACTGCTACCATTAATTTCTGAGTGTATTTCCGTACAGTCTGTACAGTTTGGCACGAATTTTGAGGGCCGTACAACACGATTTTCAAGGAGTTGTTCATGCTGTTTTTTCCATACAGTCTTAGCAGAGTTTTGGCATGAATTTCGAGATAGTCCGTACAACATTAATTGCTGGGACAAACGTACAGTTGTACGGATTTCTAGGACAGAAATCGAGGAGCATTTTCCAGGACTGTTGAGAAGGATTTTTTGCGAAAGAAAGTCTAGATAAGTTTGTGTAAATTTCTGAGGATGAATATGCTGTAAAAGAAATTTCTCAGAAGCTCAATAATAATAAAAAAGCCTCTCTCACTGGTTTTGCCCTTATGGGTTTTTTCAGGGTCGAAGTTAGACCGAAAATTCTTGTGTCTAAATTTTCTGAGTTTTGCCTACTGCTGATATTTTATTTCTGTGTTGAAAACAATGTTCAGAATCCTCATGTTTCAGTTCTGAAGTTTATTTTCTGCTAAGTTTTTTATATGCTGAAACTGGGTTTGGGCATTTAACTTTGGCTGAAAAATCAACGAGACTGAAACTGGGTTGGGGTCTGAAATTTTAACATGGTATCAGAGCTGAGTTGAAGGGAAGCAAAGATTTCAGCAGACAGAAAGTTGGGACAACAGTCACTTCACAGGGCAGATTTTTTGAATTTGTGATTTTCAGCAGAAAGAGGGTCATGGCTACTGGTTTGAGGGTTGAGGACAGACTTGATGGGGCAGCAAATTTTGGTGCTTGGAAGGAGAGGATGATCTTGCTTTTGTAAGAAAACGAGTTGTGGGACATTGTGGAGAATACTACTACTCATCCTGTTGTGGTACCTACTGATGCTACTCTTCTTGCAGCCTATACTAAGAAGAGTATCAAGGCTAAGAGATTTATTCTTGATGCCATCAAGGATCATTTGATTCCTCACTTGATGGGGAAGACACATGCCTATGAGATGTGGGAGTCCTTGACTAAA
>JASDQU011245961.1:40000-50571 GCA_032191745.1 Picea mariana | reverse complement strand
AGCACTGTGTTCTGTTTGAATGATCTGTCTCCCCCTTTCTGGTTCTAACTCAGAGTTGGAACCCACATTTGATTCAGAGGATTTCACCTTAGCCACCAACGACTTCTTTGAGCGAAAATCAACAGTTTTATGCCAAGGGCTCTTGTGGAATTCGCACCACTTTTCGGAAATTTTCTTTTCCTTTTTGGTGTCCTTATTTTCTTGCGGCTTGGACTGGTTGTCCTGAGGCTGTCTTGATTTTCTCTTTCCTTTATTTTATAGGTTGGGGACGCCCTTTCATGGATTTTGTTGTGAGGGGTTCCCAAGCCAAAACTGTTGCGTATTTTGTTTGACTTTCTGCTTAATTTTGACTGCATATCGATAAGCAAATCCCTGTGAGGATATTCCCAAGAAATCCATTTTTGTTTGGATGTACCTATGTATACCACTATGGTACTTCAAAATCAGGTGTCGCTCAGAGTCTTTGATACCCAACTTTGAGCATAAGGTATGAAAGATGTTGGTGTACTCTGACACCATCATAGCTCAAAATCGAGTACACACAACAAACATCCATTTATCATATTATCGAAAAACATATCAAGGGAACTCGCCAGCAAATGATCCATCTTTATCTAGTTGTCAAAGAAGGGCAGCTCCTGCACCAAGGCAACTAGGTCACCCAGGGCCAAATTCAGCAGAAATTTCCTCATATGATGGGGGAACTCAATGCAATGGATACCATTTATTCCTAATGGGGGATGATTAATCCATATGGACGTCAGTGGCATCCCATCTATTCCAACTGGCTCATTTCGGCAATTTTCTAGTTTGGCAGCTTTTTCCCTAGTTTTCGGGTCCTTGACTTGTGGGGCCATTTTGAGGCCCTAAGCAAAGTTTTTTAGGGCTCAACACAATCATAATGACCTTTGATATATAGAATAAAAATGTGTATTCCTCATATATACCTTTCCAATGGGCTATCTTGGACCTAAAACGAAGATCGTATGCAAAAGTTATGACCCCAGGAAGTTGATGTACTAACATACCCAAATGGGGCCCACATGACTTTTGGCGCTTCATCTCCTAGGGTTAGGTTTTTTGGATGTATAGGGTTTTTTAAATTCATTTTTATTGTAAAAAAGCATTCAAAGCCTCATTGTAATCATCTTCTTGTGAATGGGTGTAGTCGTGACATCTCTTCTCAGAGATAAGCCGCCACCATTCTAGCAAGCTTGTTTCCATTGCATTTTATAGTTTCAACTTATTTCCTTATTGAATAGAAACCAGTTTTATTGTATATATGTTATTCTATGTTAAGAATATTTTGATAACAATTTTTATTCATTTCGTTCTGCAAATATATTTTGGATCATGATTTGTATGTGGAGGGCAGAGTGGTATGCATTTATAGTCCATTGGTAGGAGGTGTGATTGTTAGCTGAGGTTGATATAATTTTTGACAGGGCTCCTCTTTAGGGGCATAGAGCTAGAGGTTCAACCCTATATGCCTGGGGGATTCTCTCGTTTTGAGTTGAAACTTCACCACTACTCTTTTTTGGAGCCACTAATGGGAGGAAATAAATGGTGGCAATTTATTCGTTGCTGACATGGGTGGTATCCTCCATGGTTGTGAGGATTTACGGGTCCCTGCGACCAAGCGCATATCAGGATTGCACTTGGTAGTGGTTGAGATGGTATTTTCTGAGGAGACCTTCTCGTGGGAATAAATAATTCACTTTTGTAAGGTGTCTCAATTGGATCATTATGCAATAGAGAGATTGAGGGACTTTGCATTCAGATCTGTATTTTGTAGCTTCTTTTTGGAGAGGGTGGTGTTCTTGCTCTTGCAGGTGGCGTTGGATCAAAAAATTGCTCGAGTGTCATGCTTGATGTACTGAGAACACATATTGTATTTCCACAATGGTGGGGAGGTGGTCGAATACTTTACTGCTAGTTTTGCGTGGGTCTGGGTGTAGATGTCGTAGGAGATACTAGAGTACCCATATGTTGGTATGGACTACTGGTATCACCCATACATGGTCCTTCTCCCTAGGGAGGTTTGGTATTGATGAGGTGAGTAATTATGTATTTGTCTTAATATTTTTATGATTTTTATTAGATTGAGAAGTATAGGATTGATGGTTCTCTATGTTGTGTTTGCAAATGTTGGAGTGAGAGGTAGAGAGGAAAACTTTATGTGAGACTAGACTAGAGAGGTCTTGGAGGGAAAAGTGAGAGTTGGGAGATGTTGGTGCCAAGATGACCCTAGAGAGGTTTTAGTGCATGCCCCTACTAGTGATGCAACTATTGAGTTAGAGGATTTGAAATAGAGTTTTGACCGAAAACTCTGGGGCATGCATGAGGTAGGATGGCCCCATGTCCAGGATGAGGATGTCCTAGAGCAGTGTTGGGGAGTGAGGCCTGAGTGGTGGGTCTTGGTATGCCGAGCCACCGTAAATGGTGCAGTGGTTATAGGGAACCTAGTCCATGTAGGAGAAGAGTCCCCTATAGGAGGAGTGCCCCCACCATGCATGGGACCACTAGCAGATCTACTTGCTAGAGATTTCTTGGAGTTAGATGCACAATAGGTGCCAAATGATATGTATGGGATTAGCCCACTTTTTTTACCACTAAATATAGGGGCATGAACCTCACGTTTTTGGATATCATAGTACATGATTGAGAGTTGAACCCGACCATTTTGGGGATTGGGTGGTTTTGTAACTCATTTTTTTGAAACTTGATGGCACCGCATATATATGATATATGTTTGGATGATGTTTAAGTTTTATGTGATATTTTGCATATGTGTGATGTGATGGCTTTTTATTGTTTACTTTGACTCTATGATGGATGTGATGAATTATGCTAAATGATGTATTTAATGTGATAAATGTCAATATAACACTTCATTATCAATATAATCCGCAACTTGATTTAGATGTCTAGGAATATGTGTGATTGTTATGGATTCAAAACTTCGAGATAACATTCTAACTTGCATGTACTTGTGAAATAGGCATGGTATACATTTTTAGTTGCAGAATGATGAATTGGGAATCCAAGAGGATGCTAAGGTGATGAATTTGAAGCTGAATGGCATCTTCTAGGAGACCAATCACTGTTGCGTACTTTTATTGGTTGTTTTTTGTGGGACCTAAACATATACCACTAGAGTGGAGTGGCACATTCATAGGAGTGTAAATGGATCAAGATTTTGATGAAAGATTTTGATTCCATCAATTAGCACCATTGATTTTGATTTAGGAGCAGAACGAACTGATTAACAGAATAAATACAATAAACAAAGAGATATGAAGAGCAATGCACATATCCTATGAACAATATCTTCTATTGAATAAATGAAATAGGTTGAAACTGTAAAACTGTAGAATTCAACACTTGCTCAAATGGTGGTAGCTATCTCTGAGAAGGGATGTGGCTTCTATGTGCATCCATATGAGAAGAATCATTACAATGAGGCTTCAGAGTCCTTTTCAACATTACTCACGAATTCCAAAACACTAGACATCCGAAAACCTAACCCTAGGAGATGAAATGCCAAAATTTATGTGGGCCCTTATGGGTAACTTGGTACTTCAACTTCTCGAGGTCATAAATTTTTCATATGACCTCCTTTTCAGGCGCATGACAGCTTGTTGGAAAGGTATTTTGGAGAATTGCACATTACGTCATCAAAATCTAACCTTGTCTACAGTTTGACTATGGAGAGCCAAAAAAACATTGTTTAGGGCCCCAAAATAGCCCTGGAAGTACATAAATATGTGATGACATGAAAACATAAAAAATAATCCAATTGGATTAAGTGGGAGGCCACTAGTATCCACCTGGAAGATGTGTAGGGCTTTAGACATCCCCAGAAGTGTAGAACCTACAATTACAAAGAAGTATAGAAGAACGTGTTGAACTAAAAACTGTCAAGAGGAGCCAGTTGGAATAGGTGGGTGGCCACCAATATCCACCTCGATCAACCATCGACATACCCGATGTGGTAATTTGATGGATGATTCATTTGTCAAAACAAGGAAAACGTATTAGACATATGATTTGGAGGATTGAAAAATGATTAAAAGATAATAAAAATATATACATGAAGAAACCTAAGGTAGAGAGGCTACACTATGGGTAGAAATTATTCAAGTATAACCCATTGATAGGGTCTTTGAGGGTAGAGCCTTTTGGGTGGGCTAGGATGTAGGCTCCCTTTGTGAGGCAATGCTCTATGATAAATAGACCCCACCAGAGGGACTCAAATTTATCATGGCCTGGGGTATCTTGGGAACTTTCGTAGGACAAAAATAAATCACCTTTGTTAAATGAGCGAAGGTTGAATTGGTGATCAAGGATTGTTTTGGAGTGTTTCTTGTTGGCCTCATTGTTTTGCAAACATGATCGTTGGTCCTCATCTAGAGATTCTAAGGTGAGAAATCATTGCTCCATAGAGGTGGTATATGGAAATAGTTTGATTTTGGTTCGTAATGCGGGGATATCAAACTCAAGGGTAGTATGGATTCAAACCCATGAACAAGGTGAAAGGATCTGAACTCGGTTGCAGTTTTGACTATTGTGCAGTATGCCCATAAAGAAGAAAACAACATGTGATGGAAATTGGTTTTTTTCTTGCCCATGGTTCTTTGTAGCATGGTTTTGATGATTTTGTTGACTTCATCGGCTTTCCCATTGGAATTTGGGTAGTATGGGGAGGCAAATTCGTGAGTGAATTCTAACTCGGAGGATAGCTCTACGAACACCTTATTCTCAAAATGTTTTCCATGGTCAGACACAAACTATAGGTTGACTCCAAAGAAAGTGATGACAAGGTTAAAGAAGAACTGGGTTATGGTATCTTCCATGTTGTTGAATGTAGGAATATCCTCGGTGCATTTCGTGAAGTATTCAACTGCGACTATGATGTGTTTGTTCCTATTGATAGATGGGGGGTTGCAGGTCATAAAATTGATACCCTATTTGGAAAAGTTGCCTATGGTGATAAATGGATGCAAGGGGGATGGTGGTGCTCTTGATTTATGTGTGTATAGTTTACATTTGTCACAATGCTTAACTGTATGGATGCAGTCATGAAATAAGGTAGGCCAAAAATATCCAACCTTGGCCACCTTTTGGGTGGTGGACATACTAGAGAGGTTTCCTCCACAGGTTCCATTATCGAAATCATTCAAGGATCGTTTTTCTTCATCAATGGTGAGGAAGCAAGAGAATATGGTATCTTCCCCCCTCTGATAGAGAACATCTCCAATGAGGAGGAATTGAGGGGCTTGGTGGTGGACATGTTGGTGGTAATCACGAGAGAGATGAGAGACAAAATTATGTGTACGCATGTAAATGAGGATGTCTCCATACGATGGGTCATTAGAGAGAAATGAAGAACATGTTTTCATCTGGGAAGTTCTCATTGATAAGGGTGTCTTTGGTGTCTGATGGGAGATCAACGATCAACTTTGCGAGAACATATGTTTTATTTTTTTTAGGATTTATGAACTCTAGATCATAATCCTGGAGGATTGTGATCCATTGAGAAAACTTGTTGTTAATTTTGCATTGACTAAGTAAGTAATGCATTGGATTGGAATCTACCACAACTTTGGTGGTACGAAGCAAGATGTAATGACGCAGTTTCTATACTGTGAGAACAACCGCAAATTCTGATTTCTCTTTGTGATTGTATTTCAAAGGTGGCTTTGAGAGGTTTTTGTTGATGTAATAAATGGCCTGTTCATTCCTGTCATCACCCACTTGGATCAGTACTCATGTGGTTGAGACCTCTGAGGTGGAAATGTACATGATATAATCCTTGTCAAAGTCTGGGGGACCAATCAAGGGGGATTTACTCAGTGCATATTTCAAGGAATCAAAAGTTGTTTGGGCATGTTGATGCCATATGAATGGGATATCATGGAGAAGTAAGAATAAGAATCCATGGGTGTGAGTTGCATAATATGGAACAAAGCAACATAGCAAGTTGGCCTTTCCTTGAAGGATTTGAAGTTAATGCAAACATTTTTGGGGAGGGATCTCATTAATGGTTTGGACCTTGAGGGGTCCACTATGATTCCCTATTGAGACATGATTGATCCAATTAAGTACCCAATGGTGAAAGAAAAAATTCACTAAAGAGGGTTCATATAAATGTTATACTTGCAACATCTCTAAAAGATAATCTCCATGTCTTCCAAGTGTTGTGATTTATTTTTGGAATGAGCGGTGAGGTCGTCCAAGTAAGTCAGGATGATATGTGTGATATCATGGAAAACATATGTCATGGTTCACTCGAATCTAGAAACAACATTTTTTAGAATGAAGGGCATCACATAATAAGAAAAGGTACCCCATGGGGTGGTGAATGCAGTTTTGTATTGATCTGAATGATGTATATGGATTTGATTATATCCAAAAAATATGTCCATAAATGAAAGGACTTCATGTCTATCACAATTGTCGATATCCTAATCAATGAAGGGAGTGGGAAAATTGTCTTTAGGACATGCTTGATTCAGGTCTCTAAAGTTAGTGCAAACCCAAATGCTTCCCTACTTCTTGTTGACTGAAACAAGATTCGAGACCCAAGAAGTGTATGCGATGGGGAAGATGAATCCAATAGAGCACAGCTTATTATTTTCATCTTTGATATCCATGGCTTTGGAAGGATGTAATGGTTCTTTCTTTTGAAAAATGAGGGAAACATTGGGTCATGTGTCGATTCAATGTTCAACAATTGTGGTGTTGATCTCAAGAATTTCTATATACGACTAGGAAAATATATTATGGAACTCTTGAAAAAAGGGCTTTGTAAGTTGTGACCTCTTTGGGGGCACATGCAATGCCAAGAGTGATCTCTTAGACAATGTCGATTTTTAAGGACATGTCTATTTTGATTGTGGGGGAGATATTGGACATGTTCATTTCCATGATGTGACAACAGAAGGATGTCGACCCATCATCATTTATGAATGCATCAATGATGATCTTCTTCCTCTCACCAACACTGACCCACTCAACAAGTCCCACCGTTGTCTTGAGACTTATCTTATCCTCCTCCAGCTCAGATCCTTATTGTTATGCCTTCACTCAGTATCCTACCTTTTTCAATGATTAATATCTTCACTCCTATATGGATAACTTATGACTAACACCTATCATGCCTGATCTGCTTCGTGATCGCAGTCACAATCAAACTTGCATGTGTCGCCAGTAGCTTTTATCTCATGTACCATACTAGCTTGTTTAATTTGTGTTTCTTTATTTTATAACTAAATATTGATTGTGAAAGTGTTGTATAGCATCATATGGTTCAACCACAACACCTATTGGTATTTTGTTGTCTCCGACATGCACTTCGGAATAAATTTGTTCCTCTCGCCTCCTAAACAGTACTAATCACTCCAAACATCAATTCATCATTTTTGCAGACTTATATTTCTAAGCCCCTGACAAATTACCTTGGTTTCAATGAATGGACTAAGAGACTATATATTACATATGGCACGGGAACTGACAAAATTTAATTTGGGTGAAATTCAAATGAAAACGAGACCCAAACATCCATTAAAAAACGCCTTTGAGCTCAATTTTTCAAGGTCCATCAAAGTAAAATTTTCATCCCCAAAAGAGGATATTCATATGGTTTTCACCATTGTGATTCCAACAAAATTCATATAATCAAAATATGGTGCCCAAAATTGCCATAGCACATCACCTAGGGTTTCTTTCTCGAATCGACCACATTGATTGTTGCACAGGTAAAATGTTTGTATGAATCAATTAATTGACATTCTAGAAGCGCCTCTCTGCATTGTTCCTAGAGAAAAAACTAGCACACCAATAAGAATACATACAAGATATTTATGAAGAATTAAAAGTTCCTCCAAGACCATTAACGAAAGATTTTCGCTAGGTTTTTTTCCTCGACATGAAATCAATTTGGGAAAGATGTTTCTCTTATGCACAAAGTTATGAATTTCAGTATGTTGGATCTAAATGCTTTCAATGCCAATCATTTGAATTAATTTCTTAACTATTATATATTTTAATTTATAATAATTTAAATTTAAAAATATTTTATTTTAAATTTCTTTAAATATATAATAGTTAAAAGATATTGGCAACAAAGGATAAAATAAGTGTTGAAATCATCGTTAAATGCTCATCGATGGTGATGGAAGAAATTTCTCTGAAGCTCATTGAAGATGATGGAAGAAAGTTATCTAAAGTTCATCGAAGATGATGGAAGAAATTTCTTCGAAGCTCATCATGTTAGATAATTCCAACTAATTTACACTCATTTTTTTAGATATTGGGCAGATTTTTTTGGCCCCTATTATTTTGTAATTAGTTGGATCAAATCAGCCAAATTTAAGATAGGGATAGAGGAACATTAAATGTAATGAATTTCTTGTAACTGAGTGAAGACTTCTAGATATCTATGTAAGTCTGTTAAAGAAAAGTGTGAGAGGTGAGAGTGCGTATATGCATGAGCGAGAGTGGTTTGAATGATGTATTATCTCCCTTGCATAATATTAACCAAATATCATTGTCCCGTGGATGTTTTCCTATTTAGGGGTTTTACCACATAAAAAGGTTATGTTAAATTCTGGGTTTGCTCATTTTCTTGTATCTTTTTCAGGTAATGGAAGAAAGTTCACCAAATATTATTGGAGGCGATGAATGGAAAATCTCTGAAACCCATTGGAGCTCTTGAGAAAAAATTCACCGATAGATTTAGAGCACTTGAAACCAATTCCTATGATTCCTCTGGCGAACTTAAAAGAAAGTCTGTCAATGAGTAGTCAACAAAAACACCGACAATGAGAAAGATATTTCTTGGTACTAGAAGAAATAAAACATAAATTGCTAGCATTTATGGAACAAAGGCCAACTTTTCCAAACACAACGATGGGAAATCACAAGGAAGATATCTCAAATAAAAAGAAGAATATGGGATGAATCTCTTGAATTGATAACTGTAATTTTTTAGAGTAATAGATTCCCTAAATGTCCCACGAAGACAAATTCAATTTTAACCAGAAAAATTAGTGAGATCTTTCTCAATGGTTATAGTTTGAAGGTGCCAAGAATTCAGTAGGAATTTTGCAGCAAATTAACAAGTGGCATCGGCCCATTGGATCTAGTTGTTGGTCGACACATTCAATGCTATCCCACTTTCCAACAAACCAAGATATCATGATTCTCATACTCTCTAGTCAAAATTCTCCCTCCATAACTATACTCTTAAAACATTACATGCCCCAAAGAAGAAATATAACCAATACACAAACCTACAAAGGCGACAAAACTGGTAGGAGAGTAATACATATTAAAAGAGGCCACATGTGGGTTGTTAAGGGACATGATTTTGCAAGCTTGAGGTGATTTATCTTCGTGAAGGGACTGAGTGTAGAGCTACGAAACTTTCTCACCTTGCTGAAGAAATATTTGAACAATCCAAACCTCAGATGAAGTGCTCATATCCACAGATCGTTGCAAAGGCAGGGTGAGGTGAGAAAAAATGTCTTCAATGTCCATAGCATTTGAAAGACCTCTTAACCAACACTTCATTGAACATTATCAATTTGATGAATATAGTCCACAAGCTGTGTAGGCTACATGGATCTTGACAAAATGAGAAGCAACGAAGATAATACAGAGAAGACGAATTAGAAACAAGAATGTGAAAAGCACATTTCATTAAGGGAAAAGAGTTGAGCTAAATAATCTCCAACAAATAAATAAGATCAAGAAACAAAAAAAGAAATCCTAAGAGACTCGTACAACTGACCAGAACAACTGGCAGTGTACAGTCACATACTATTGAGGTTACGGTTATAACTAACACTCCCTCTTAAACTCAACAATTACAAACATCAACACTGATAATTCCCAAGTCTTGTCTCTGAAAATCAAAAACGGTTTTTTCTAGTGGATTTGTAAAAATGTCTATGAGTTGATCTTGTGAGCCACAAAATCGAAGTTCAATGTCACCATTATTGACTAGCTCGCGTATGAAATGAAAATGTGTATCAATGTGCTTTCTTTTCTTGTGAAAAACATGGTTCTTGGATAAAGCAATTGCTAAAGTGTTGTCACAGAATACAGGAGTTGGATCCTTTTCTATATGTGACATATCATTCAATAGTCTTCTCAGCCAGACGGATTGACATGAAGATGAGGTAGTAGCGACATACTTTGCCTCTACATAACATATTCAGAAAATGGGTTGTTGGTTGTGGATCCTGATTATCTTCCAGATTTAGA
The DNA here is from genome assembly GCA_032191745.1 of Picea mariana. NCBI lineage: Eukaryota > Viridiplantae > Streptophyta > Pinopsida > Pinales > Pinaceae > Picea > Picea mariana. The sequence continues at coordinate 40,299 of JASDQU011245961.1, read as the reverse complement.
GGCCTTTGTTTTCAGCCGTGTTTATACCCCATCAAGACTTTACACCCCAGAAGAATGTATGCTCTTCCACGTGGGGGAGTGCAGAGGGGGTTTACCCCCTCTGTGGGGTCCGGGGGCAGGCGGGCCCCCGAAGGAAAAATTTCCTTGTAAAATCATATTGTAATTTCATTGTAAATCTGGACCATTCATTACAAGGTTGTAGATCTTACAGTAGAAATTATGTTAGGTTTTTTTTCCCTAGAAGGAAACCCTCTGTTATGAGGGAAATGTATTGCGGCTATGCATTATGGTGAATATTG
>JASDQU011245961.1:26106-39900 GCA_032191745.1 Picea mariana | reverse complement strand
ATTGTGTATATTCTGTGTTTTGTTTCCACATTTGTTTTACTTTATTGCTCCATGGTCCTATTTTTCTAACAACTGGTATCAGAGCGAAAGGTAACTCGTAGGAAAGGAGAGTTCCTGGTTCGAGTGGGAGCAATGTCCAAAGATGGAAAGTTTAGGGTCGAAAAATTTAACGGCCAAAACTACCAGTTATGGAAGATGCAGATGGAATATTATTTATATCAGAAGGATCTATTCCTACCATTGGGTGGAGTAGCATAAAAGCCAATGACCATGAAGGATGAAGAATGGGAGATTCTTGACAGAAAGGCTCTAGGAATGATACGACTGACCCTGACAATGTCGGTGGCTTTCAATATTTCGAAAGAAAAGACAACGAAGGCTTTGATGGACGCATTGGCTAAATTGTATGAAAAACCCTCGGTGTCCAACAAGGTATTTCTAATTAAGAGATTATTTAATATGAAGATGTCAGAAGGTGGGTTTGTTGCAGATCATTTAAATGATTTTAATATGGTTACTAATCAACTAAGTTCTATAAAAGTGGACTTTGATGATGAGGTCAGGGCTCTTCTAATATTGTGTTCATTGCCAGAAAGATGGAATGGATTGGTCATGGTTTTAAGTAACTCTGTCTCTTGTTCAAATAATTTAAAATTTGATGATGTTGTTGGTGTTATCCTTAGTGAGGAAATGCGATGGAAAAGAATGGGTGAGACATCAAATAATGCATTGAACATGGAGAGCAGGGGAAGACAAAAGGATAGAAGAAAGGTCCTAGGGAACCGCGAGAATTCTAGGAAGGGTAGATCCAAATATAGACTTCGAAATGTAGAGTGTTGGAATTGTGCGAAGAAAGGACATCTGAAGAAAGACTGTAGAGCTCCAAAGAAACAAAGAGATGGACAACATGAGAGAAATCAAGAAGCAAATGTAACAGGTGATGTGTTACAAGATGCTTTGATTCATTCTATAGATAATATTTCTTATTCTTGGGTAGTAGATTCAGGGCCTTCATTTCATGCCACACCCCATAGGAAACAATTTCTAGATTAAGTTCAAGGTGATTTTGGACAGGCTCATTTGGGTGATGATGCACCATGCTAAATTATTGGAATGGGAAAGGTAAAAATAAAGCAACACAATGGGAACCAATGGTTGTTGAAAGAGGTAAAACATGTTCCAGATTTAAGGAAAAATCTAATTTCAATAGGGAAGTTGGCAAGTGAAGGTTGTATATCCATATTTATAGATAAGACGTGGAAGGTCATCAAAGGATCATTTGGTGATAGGAAAAAGAGAGAAGGTAGGTACATTGTATTTATGTACTAGTAATATTGAATCTTATATATCTTTAGCTTCTACAGGAGTGGATAAAACACTATGGCATCATAGGCTTGGACACATGAGTGAGAAGGGAATGTAGATACTTCACAAAACAAATTTGTTGCCAGATCTTAAACAAATTGATTTGGACTTCTGTGAGCATTGTGTTTATGGAAAATAGAAGAGTGTCAGATTTCTCAGAGTTGGAAAAGAAAAGAAGAATGAAAGGTCAGATCTTGTGCATACAGATGTATGGGGACTAACTTAGGTATGATCTCTTGGTCGCTCTCATTATTATGTTACTTTTATTGATGATGCAACTAGAAAAACTTGGGTTTATTGCATTCGAAAAAAATCTGTTGCTTTTTATACTTTTAAGAAATGGAAAGCTTTGGTTGAGAATGAGACAGGAAAAAGTTTGAAGTGTCTCAGATCAGATAATAGAGGTGAATATTGCAGCAAGGAGTTTGATGATTATTGTTCATACCATGGGATTCATAGAGAGAAGACAGTTCCAAGAACACCACAAGAAAATGGTGTGTCATAAAGGAGGAACAGGACAATCATGGAGCATGCAAAGAGTATGATATTGCATGATGGTTTGCCCTTAGAGTTCTCGGAAGATATTGTAGATACTATTGTTTACTTAATAAACAAAGGACCTTCAAGCTCTTTGGATGGTATAATTCTAGAGGAGGAAATTATGGACAGGAAAAAAGGTAAACTATTCTTTTTTGAAAACTTTCAGTTGTGAAACATTTGTCCATATTGATAAAGAAAACATAACAAAACTTCAGGCAAAATCCAAGAAGTGTACCTTTATTGGATATGGTGTTAATGATTTTGGTTTTCGCTTATCGGATTATGAAAATAACAAAATCATTAGGAATAGAGATGCCATATTTAATGAGACGGTCATGTACAAAGATTAGTTGTAGGGAAAGAAACAGCAAAAAGAAAAACAAGAATACACAGTGCTTGATGAGATCACTGAAAAAGAAATTCCAAAGGAACCAGAAAATAAAAATGTATAACAATATGAGCAACAGGTACCTCAAACACCTGCAAGTGTTGTTAGAAAATCTACCCGGTTAAGTATACCCCCTGAACGATACTCTCATTCATTGTATTATTTATTGTTGACTGATTCTAGTGAACCAGAATGTTATGAAGAGGCAATGCAAGTAGACACCCAAAAGAAGTGGGAGCAAGGCATGAAAGAGGAAATGTATTCCTTGGTAAATAACCATACTTGGTACTTGGTTCAGTTGCCTGCAGGAAAAGGAGAATTGTAGAATAAATGGGTTTACAAGTTGAAGGAAGAAGATGGAGGAATAAAGCGGTATAAGGCTAGACTTGTTGTAAAGGGGTTTGCACAAAAGAAAGGTATAGATTTTGATGAAATATTTTATCCTTTTGTTAAAACGACTTCAATTACAACTATTTTGAGTCTCGTGGGAGTAGAAGATTTGCATCTTGAACAGTTAGATGTAAAAACAACTTTTCTCCATGGGGATTTGGAGGAAGAGATTTATATGCAGCAGCCACAGGGGTATGAGGTCAAAGGGAAGAAGAATTTGGTATGCAGGTTGAAGAAGAGATTGTATGGCTTAAAGAAAGCTCCAAGGAAGTGGTATTTGAAGTTTGACAAGTTTACAACAGAACATGGTTATAGTAGATGTCATTCTGATCACTGTGTTTATTTCAAAAAGCTAGAAAATGGAAGCTATATTATCTTCCTATTGCATGTAGATGAAATGCTTGTTGCAGGGTCTAATATGAAGGATATAAATGTGCTCAAGAAAAAATTAGCTAATTCATTTGTGATGAAGGATTTGGGTGCTGCAAAGAAAATCCTTGGTATGAGAATAACAAGATATAGGAAAAATCACAAATTGACATTATCTCAGGGTGAGTACATAGAGAAGGTGTTTGAGAGGTTTAGAATGAAAAATGCAAAACTAGTTAGTACACCTTTAGCCAACCATTTAAAATTAACTAAGGAAATGTGTCCCAAGACACAGAAGGAGATAGAATACATGTCCAGGGTCCCTTATTCATCAACAGTTGGCAGCTAGATGTATGCAATGGGTTGCACAAGACCAGATATTCCACATGCAGTTGGAGTTGTGAGCAAGTATATGAACAATCTAAGTAAATAACATTGGGAGGCAGTAAAGTGGATTCTCAGGTATTTGAGAGGTAATGCTACTCATGCATTATGTTTTGGAGTTTCAAACACTTTTCTACAGGGATATGTTGATTCAGATATGGTAGGGGATAAAGACATCAGAAGGAGCACCACGGGGTATGTTTTTACTATAGGTGGAACAACAGTAAGTTGGATTTCAAAATTGCAAAAGGTTTTTGCACTTTCAACAACATAGGCAAAGTATGTTGTTGCTACAAAGGGTAGTAAAGAGATGATTTGGTTACAGAAGTTTATGGAAGAATTGGGAAATAAGCAGGAGAATAACCGGTTGTACTGTGACAGTGAGAGTGCCATTCATCTTGCAAATAACTCATCATTCCACTCGAATACTAAGAATATACAGTTGAGGTACCACCTCATATGATCCACCTTGGAAGATGGGAATTTGAAGTTGGAAAAGATACACACTAGCCAGAATCCTGTAGATATGTTAACAAAGCGAGTAACTAGGGAGAAACTGAGTTCCTTCTCAGTTTTAGTTGGTCTTCAAGAATGGCGATGAAGATAAGAATTTTTTCAGGTCCAAGAAGGTTCATATTCCATCAGATACAACAACGGTGGAGTTGTTGAGATCAGTCTCCAAGTGGGATATTGTTGGTTGTGGAGCCTGCTTATCTTCCAAATTTAGAGGTCTTTGTTTTCAGCTGTGTTTATACCCCATGAAGACTTTACACCCTAGAATAATGTATACTCTTCCATGTGGGGGAGTGCAAAGGGGGGTTACCCCCTCTATAGGGTCCAGGGGCAAGCGGGCCCCTGAAGGAAAAATTGCCTTGTAAAAGTATATTGTAATTTCATTGTAAATCTGAACCATTCATTACAAGGTCGCAGATCTAATGGTAGAAATTATGTTAGGGTTTTTTCCCTAGAAGGCAACCCTCTATTACGAGGGAAATGTATTGTGTCTATGCATTATGGCGAATGTTGTATTCTGAGATAGGATATTGTGAGAGAAAGAAGAGGAAGTTACAACGGGTTTGTTGTAGGTTGTATCCCTTCATTTGTTGGATAATAATAAAGGAAGGACCTAGAAATTTCTCTGGTGGATGTAGCCCACACTGGGTGAACCACGTAAATTTGTGTCTCTATTGTATTGTGTATCTTCTGTGTTTTGTTTCTGCATTTGTTTTATTTTATTACTCCACGGTCCTGTTTTTCTAACATGGGTTTCTTATTTTATGCCCAAGAAATCAGGTTTGTGCCCAGGTGAAAAGCATGTCATGAGGTGATTTTTTGGTCATCTAGGTTTCCTGCAAAACCACTGTCTGTGTAACTACATATATGATTATCTTCAGAATGAGTGTACCATAAGACAAAATTGAGAGTGCCTGCAAGATATCTCAGAATCCTTTTCGCCATATTCCAGTGAGAAGTTTTGAGGGATTTCATGAACCTGGAAACAAAACTGGCTGCATACATAATATCAGGCCTAGTTGCTATAAGATACAACAAACTTCCTACTAAAATTTTGTACAAGGTAGAATCCACTGTAGGGCCTTCACCTTGCTTGCTCAATTTTGTGCGTAGGGGTATAGGAGTGTTTGTTGGATTGCAGTATGGATTGAATATTTTGATGATGTATGTTTCATACATTATTTGACAGAAAAAAATCCCTTTGGTTGATTGATCAACCTCAATCCCCAAGAAATATTTCATTATGCCAATATTTGTCATATCAAACTCATATTGCATGGCATGTTTAAAACTAGTTAGCTCAAGATTTATAGTATATATCATGTCATCAACATATAAACATAGAATCATATTTTTTCCTTGATGATTTATTTTCGTGTATAGAGTTGGCTCATTTTGGCTTCTGTTGAAACCACTCTTGATCGGGTAAATGTCAATTCTATTGTACCAAGATCTTGGATCTTGATTTAAACCATACAAGGTCTTCTTCAATTGATACACTTTGGTTGGATTCTCTTTGACTTCAAATCCAGGTGGTTGATCCACATAGACCCCTTCTTCTAAGACACCATTCAGAAAAGATGACTTGACATCCATCCGGTATACATGCCATTTGTCTTGAGCTGCTATGGCTAAGAGAGTCCTTATAGTATCCAAACTTTCTACTGGAGAAAACATTTCACCATAATCAATGCCTGGTTGTTGTCAGAATCCTTTGGCAACAAGTCTTTCCTTGTGTTTTTCAATCTTCCCCTTTTCATTGATTTTGGTTTTGTAAACCCACTTGACACCAATACTTTTCTTGTGTCTGGGAAGATCAACAAGATCCCATGTCTTATTCTTCTCAATGGATTCAATATCTTTGTTCATGGCTTGAACCCAATGGGGCTCTTTAGCTGCCTCTTTAAAATATGTAGGTTGACATGACATTAATGCAAAAATATTATGCTATCAATATCATCCAACTGCTGATGGATTTCTCTCAAGCTTTAAGTTCTCTGATTTTGAAGTTCAAAGGATGAATTTATGCTTGAAGTAGAGTTTTCCTGGGGACTTTTAGGTTGTCCTTGTACCTGCAACCTTGTAAGGGTAGGTTGATGTGTTTGATGTCCCAAATTTTCAGTGTTTTCAGGAAGTGGCAGCAATGGATTTGGACTATCCATAGGATGATTTTCAGACTCACTTCAGAACTGATTTTCAAGAAATTTGACATCTCTATTGAGAATAAGTTTCTTTGAAATCGGATTGTAGAGTCTATAGGCTTTGGATGTCTCACTGTAGCCAACAAAAATTCATTTCTCACTTCTATCATCAAGTTTCTTCCTTACTTTAGAAGGTATGTGAGCGAATGAAATACATCCAATTGTCCTATGATGAGAAACATTTATCTTTGTCCCACTCCATGCTTTTTGAGTAACCTTCATCTTGAGAATGGTGGTTGGAGATCTATTCAGGAGATAAAATGAGCATGCTAGTGCTTCAGAACAAAATAGATTTGACAGACATTTTTCTCTGAGAAGGCTTCTTTCCATGTTCATTATTGTATGATTTTTCCTCTCATCCACTCCATTTTGATCTGGAGTATACATGGTTGTAGTTTGCATGACGATGCCTTGTGATTTGTAGAAATTTGAAATTTTTTTGGAGTTGTATTCTCCTCCTCCATATGACCTGAGAGTCTTCACATATTTTCCACTCTATTTTTCAGCTTCAGCCTTAAACTCTTTGAACTTTGCAAAAGTTTCAGAATTTTGTTTGAGAAAATAGATCCATATTTTTATGCTAAATTCATCAATAAATGGTAGGAAATAAAAGATACCACCTATTTACTTTGTTTGCATTGGTCCACATAGTTCAGTGTGACCCAAATCTAAGTGTTGTTTGGCTTCAGTGGAGAACTATGGAAAACTAGTTCTCTTATGTTTTCCAAGAATGCAAGACTCACATGGGGGATTTTTCTCTTTGAATATAGGTAGAAATTTGACCATGGAGTGATTTTGTAGAAGGATTAGACTCTGAAAGGGTAGATGTCCAAATCTTGCATGTGAAACCATAGTTTCATTGGGGGTGGATGCACTTTGTGCATATGATTGGATTATATTTGCAGTTCTAAGGGTCAGGGGAAACATTCTATTCCTAGTCATGTGGATTTCAGAAATCAATTGTCTGCTAGGGGTTTTGTCATATATCCTACATGATGGTCCCTCAAAAAGTATTTTATAGCCAAGTTCGATAATTTGTCCTACACTTAACAGATTATGTTTCATATCTGGAACGTGATAGACATTGTTTATGTCTTTCTTTACATTTTTTTTAGTGAGAATATGTGCAGTTCCTTTTCCTTGAACTTTGACTAAAGAATCATTTACAAGTGTAATATCAGATGAAATAGAAGAATCAATGCATGAAAGTAAATCTGTGTTACATGTCATGTGATTGTTGCATCCACTATCGAACAACCAGATATCTTTGTGTTGTTCTTCAGTCTTGTGGCATGAGAGAAACATACCATATGAGGTTTCTCCTTCATGATTTGAGACATGTGATATGCCTGAGAGATGATCTACTTGCTTCTTATAGAATTCATATCCATAGTGCCCATAATTTTTTCAGTAATAGCATTGTATGCTTGATTTGTCATTTGATCTTCTCCCTCTGCCTCCTTGAGGTTGGAAATTCTGATTATGGTTATGTTGTCTATGACCTTGGAAATTTTGATTCTGGTTCTGTTGTCTGTGACCTTCACTTGAGTGATTGTTACTTGGACTTCTCCCTCTTCCTCCATGAACTCTTCCTCTGCATCTGCCTCTCCCTATACTAAAAGAGAATTGAGTCTTGAAGGAGTTTGATATTGACTCATCTTCGAGATGTAGTCTGGTTTCATGTGTCAGATCCCATTAATTCATCTGTTAAAAAATTTGACAGATCCTTGGATTCAAGTATGGCTGTAACAACCATTTCAAATTTCTTTGGAAGACATCTAATGAATTTATCAATGATTCTTTGATCAAGGATGGCTTCACCAGTCAATATGATCTACTTTACAATTCCCATGACTCTAGTCATAAACTGATCAGCGTTTTCAAACTCTATTATTTTTAAAGTCTCAAAATGTATCCTAAAGGTCTACAACTTATGTTTTGAACCTGTCATTTCCTTGGTAAGATGATTTAAGGATGTCCCAAGTCCGTTTTGAAGTAACAATGCCTGTGATTTTTGAGAAAATAGAGTCATCCACTGTGTTTTGAATCGAAATTTTTTCCTTATTCTCTTTGTTCCTCTGTGTTGCCTGAGCAGTTCTCAGTTGATTGGTCATGGTAGCAAGGTTTCTTGTATCTGGTTCCACATAGCCAAGATCTTCTAGATCCCAACACTCTTATGCTTGTAAGAAGGATTTCATTATAATAGACAAAAATTCATAGTTCTTTCCAAGAAGAGTCGGTCCTTCTGTTGGTCCTAAATTATTAGAGGTGGCCATCTTGAAAAAAAATGGAACTGAAATTGTTTTTAGATATTTTCATGCTTTACTTGTTTCCCGCGTGTAAAACCAGGTCTGGGAAATCCTTTGTGTGACTTCGGGCCAAAAAACACGAGGTAGACCACTTCTTTAGCTTCGATCTGGCTGGATCTGACTATCCGAGCACGAGATATATTGATTGTAGCCCCTCTAATGGCAGAATCGGGCTATCTGAGTTTACTCAAGAGAAAAACAAAACTGAAGTTCAGCTTCTCATGTGATCGGGGGATGAAAACCAGGTGCTTCAGGCCTTTGGGCTTTGATCATTTCGACGTGTGAAGGTCTCAGTTCCTTCGAATAGTCGAATGGCCAAATAATTGAATTGTTGCAAATATCTACGGTCCTCGTTGATTTGAGATCAACGGTCCACAATTGCTTCAGGACTTCATGCCTTTGGGGCTCTGGGTGATATTCCTTTCTTACCTCACAACCCTCCCAACTCGTGAACCTATGAACAGGGGAAAGAGATCGACGACCTCAATTTCCCATCGAGATCTACAACTCATAATTACTTCGAGACTCCACACCTTTAAGAGTTCTTTACTTAGTATTGCTTGCTTCCTCCCAGAGTACGAGATCACTGAATATGGGAATTGTCTGACACGTGTCCCGTGCTTGGATCGACAAACATGAATTGTTTATATGTAAGCAAGAGTTGTGACCTCGGATTACTCTTTGAGTGCTTATCTCACTTTTCAAGATCGACAATTGTGTTTTAATGGACCGTGAATATCAACAACCATGAGTGATTACGAAAAATCAACTTTCTCATGCTTTAATTTCCTTCCCAATCTTTGCAATGCAAAGAGGCACATCCATAATGGGATCGATATCCACCATTGATCTATTGATCTAGAAAGATCAACGATCCTGAGGGATTATGGAGTCTTAACTTTCTCACACTTTAATTTCCTTCCCGATCTCCGCAATGAAAATATGATCGTTCATAGTGGGATCTATATCCATCATTGATCTGTTGATCTAGAAAGATCAACGATCCTGAGGGATTGCATAGTCTCAACTTTCTCATGCTTTAATTTCCTTCCTGATACCTGCAATGGCTCCCCATCGTCGATCTCCCTTCAATGAGATTTGGTGGTTAGGACTTAATCTTTGCTTGATCTGATGGCTTATCTTTCTCTTGCCCAGAACTAACGGTTGAAAAACAAATTCTCCTCTTCTATGCACTACTTGTCGTTTCTGAGCTTGATTAATGGCTCAGATATGTTCCACATCTAATCTTATGACTAATGTAGCTTCTCCTTTATTGTTTCTTGCAACTTCCTCAAAAAGGAGGGATTCCACGAATCTTTAAGCGCTTCGTCCTTATGCAACTCTGCTTCCTCGTTGTTTTTTGTCTCCAAGGACCTTTTGATAATACTGTTGTTTCCAGTACTCCTTTAGCAGACTACAGACTGCTCTCCATGATTCTATGAAGAGTCTTACCTCTCGTGCTCTTGCCTGTAACGCAACGTATACTCTGTGGACTTCCTCCTGTGATCAAGATGCTCTCCAGGATCTGTGAAGAGGATTACATCTTAAGCTATGATACCACGACATAATGAAAAGAAACAAAGATAATACAAAGAAGACGAATTGGAAACAAGAATGTGAAGAGCGCATTTCATTAAGGGAAAAGATTTGAGCTAAATAAGCTCCAACAAATCAAGAAGATCAAGAAACAAAACAAGAAATCCTAATGGACTCGTATAGTTGGCCAGAATAGCTGGTAGTGTACAGTCACATACTGTTGAGATTACAGTTATAACTAACAGATCAAACTTCCACCTCAAATCAAGATGAAAGCTGCACTACAAAATCCTTCTTTTTTCATTGGAATGCATCCTGCTCATGATGCATTTATCAACATATCACCATTGTATATCACGTGAAATATTTCGGTTTCAAGTTCATAATGTGATAATCCTCATGAAACTTGCCAGTCTCCTGAGAGACTTATTTTTTATCGGTGTCTTGGATGCATCGAAATTTAAGCACAGGAATGCCTTGCATTTTCTTAACTACTTCAAGTTGCATTAATGCGAGTACTTTTGTGACATAAGCTACCCAAATTGTTATGGGATCTACATCACGCAGGGAAGCTATGCGCAACACAGTTGTAAAATATTGTGCGCCACAAACTTTTTGGTTGAACTCTCAAGACTTACTGGGCAGTGGGAAAACCACTAGATATATTACGCGTTGCGATAAAAAACTTAATGAAATGATTTATGGATGCATAACAACAAAGAAATATACTTAACATATAAACTTATAAATACACATAATATGTCAACACTTAAAATACTTGATATTAATAACTTCGGTGTTGTGTGATAATACAAAATACAATACTGAGTAGAACTTCAACTCCAATGACTTCTTGAACTTCTACAACTTACAAAACATACATAGATATTGTGCTCTCAGACTTCTTTGAATACCTTCAGCTACTATTGTTGCTTCTCTTCTCTGTGTCTATCACTCTCTGTTCTACTTGTCGAATTCATGGAGACTCAGACATATATAGATAAGACTGAGACTTCTTACAAAAGCTAACCGACTTAACATTTAAGGCACAAATAAATATGATTGACTTCTATGTACTTAACCCGACTTGAGAAAGATACATACCGGCTTCATTAATTAACTCCCCTTCTTGTCGACTGACAAAACTGAGTTTGAGTAAACTTATGAATTTGTATTTGCATACTGACTAACTGAAAAATTGACGGAGACGTAAACCTCACTGACTTGAAATTATTATTTCCAACACTCCCCCTTAATTATAAGTAGGTGGAATTTACATGACAAAAATTTACATCAAAAATTTGAATTTCCATATACTGTCATACATATGTTACTGCGTCAACGTCTCGACAACTGCACATATGCTGAAATGTATCTCTTGCTAAAGATTTTGTAAAAATATCTATGACTTGTTCTTTTGACCTGCAAAACTCTAAACAACTTTCTTTATTATTTAACAATTCTCCGATAAAATTATACCTTGTATCAATATTCTTTGTTTTCTTTTGAAACACATGATTATTTGATAACATGATGGTTGAATTGTTGTCACAAAATACCGTCATTTCTTCCCATTGTTCCTACAACAAATCTTTTAACATTCTTCTCATCCATACTGCTTGACAAGTTGCACTTGTAACTGTGACGTAATCTGCTTCTACTAAAGAAAGATTCAGTATGGGTTGCTTCCTTGATGCCTATGATACTTGTTATGACCCAAAATCCATTGGAAAGATAACACATAGAATAGAATATTGGAGCAAGTATTATAACTATTTGACAAATTTATCCTTAATATATAGAGGTTGGAAATCAAGGATTGGGGTTAGCCCTCAATTAAGAATCAATGGAAATACCTAAATTTACAGGAGAAAGAAGACAAGATTCAAGAAGGTCAACAAAAGATACTTGAAGAAGTTGAACTCCATCTAGAGGATCTACATCACAAATATGATGGTATTATCTCAAAGGATAGAGCAATCAAATACCAAGCAAAGATGATCGAGGATTCCATTGTAGTTGAAAACAAGATAGATTAAATGCATGTGCGGAGTGAAGGAAGACCATCAAATGTGAAACTGTATCAACACCCTCATTACCAAGAAACATTTCAAGGAAGACAAGAACGACGATATCAACATTATGAAGGAACAAGATGGAATACTTGTCAATATTCATGGAACAAGGAATCACCAAACTACTCTTCAACAAGCTATTATCAAAGACCAACAATGACTACAAATTGGAGAATCTTCAACAAAAATACATGGAATCAAAGGAAAGAAAATTATTCAACAACTAGACACCAAGGATTAAGACCGAAAATAATTGATTTTGGATGGATAGATCATAAAAATGGAATGAAGAAAGAAGGAACATAAGAAATTCATATTACTCGGTTTCATCACCTGTGAATCCTTTAAATGAAAAGCTTTGAGGACAAAGATTTTTGAAGGAGGGAACTATGTTCTGACCCAAGAGGGGCATATATATGGCGAAATGTATATGATATGACCCCAAGGGGGGGCATATATGTTAGTATATTTAGACACTTAGGAGTTAGTAAGATCTACTTGGTCTATTGTGTTGTTAGGTAAAAGTGTGTTTTCTAGTGTGTTTCTTTAGGATGCATTAGTATGCATTTGTAGTTAGGAAATCCGACGGTCACGATATGTTCCCAACATAGAGCGATTTGACGGTTCATAATATCCTCGATCTTAACAACCATTGACTCGTTGCTTAACACCTGATTGGTCCATGATCTCTATTTAAAGAGCATGGAGGGTCATTTGTTGATGATCGATTGTGAGAAAATATCTTGTAAAATCTCTCTATAATCTTTTTCTTTGGATTAATAAATTACTCCAAGTGCCCGCGTTGGCTGGGGCCGTGGATGTTTCCTCGTAGGGGTTTTACCACATGAAAACATCAGTGTGTTGATATTTGATCTAGTTATGTGAGTGGTTACTGAAGGTGTTCATCCTCTGCTGGAATACTTGTGTTGTCGAATGATGCAGGAGCATCCACACGTCATCAAGCGAGCCAGCACGCACGGAGAAAGAACCTACAGCTGGACAGTGCCAGCACGCACATTTTGAAATGCTTTAGAGATTGTTGCGTCGTCGTTTGGATGAGGCATTCAAAGCCAAGCNGTTGGACGAGGCATTCAAAGCCAAGCGCAGTTGTATTGTATTAGTAGATAGGAAGGCATTTATTTGAATTAATGCTGTTAGATAGGAATTAACTGTAGATTAGACAGTTTAGCTTTAGAGAGGGAAAACGGAGTATAGACACCCTCCTGTGTATCATTGTAACATTATGCAGATTTCATTCATACAGGGGAAAGAGAGAGCAGAGCCAAGAGAGAGCTTGTGAAGAAACTCCATGTACAGTTATTGAATTAATAGGAAGAGCCTGATTCAATCACCATGGATGTGTTTGACACTTTTGTGTTGCTGATGTTATGCTTTTGTTTACTCACTTCATTTTATGCGTATCTTTTGTATGCTGCATATGTGATTGCTTATCAGGTTAGGAAGCTGAGAGAATGAGTTTCAATTGTTTCTCTGTTTGAGCTGTGAGATTCCTGCATCGAGTGCAGTCGAATACCTCCGCATAGAGTGCGTTGAGGCGGCTAAGTAGTTGGACCTTGTTTCTCTTTTCCCAGAGTTGGATTGAGTGTTCGAGCCGTGCAGGTGAGTGCAGGTCGAGGTCGAGTCTCAGTCGCAGACTAAGAAGGAGAGCGTTGAGACCCGGTCGAACGCGTGAAGCGTACAGAGCCCAGGAGAACTTCAACACT
>JASDQU011245961.1:0-23463 GCA_032191745.1 Picea mariana | reverse complement strand
CCCTCCAACAAAGCCTTAGTTGCCTAGCAGAAAGATAAATCCAAGTATCCCAAGAAGAAACATCCTCTCTACAATAACAAACAACTTAAAGGTCCCAAACCTACTCAGACAGCTTCAACTCCTACTGGTGACAAAGGAGAAAAATATAAAAGTAAGAATACTAACAGACATTGAAACTTTTGTGATAAAGATGGTCATGATGAGTCCAAATGTTTCAAGAAGATGGCAACGTTAGAAGCAACAATGAAGAAGCACAACATCAGTATTGATTATACTTCTTCTTCTCACGAACATGCACTTTCTACTTCTGGTTTCTCCTTCAATTCAAATTCTTCTACTACTTCTTCTTCTGATGAGTGGCTTATTGATTCAGGAGCATCTTATCATATAGCTAAGGATAAAGACATATTTTCTGCTCTAAATGAATGTAACACCAAGAAAATATTTGTTGGTGATGATAGATCTCTTAGTGTTGTAGGATATGGAACAATTCAAGTAGATAATGGTCATTTCAGTGATGTATTATGTGTTCCAAGTCTTTCTTGTAACCTTCTATTAGTATATCAAATCACTCATTCAGGTGAAGGTAAAACCATCGAGTTTTCACCTCACCAAGTTGTAATCAAGGATCTAAAAGATCCTAAGCATGTTCTTGCAACTGGAATTGTTGATGATATTACCAGGTTTTACAAGTTTGACAACTTTGGGTCATCATATTTTTCATCATTTTTTGTTGCTCATAGCGATGACTTGAGAAAACTTTGGCATGAGAGGTTTGGTCATTGTTGTGCTACTTATATGTCTAATATAATGCACTCATTAATTATCAATCCGGGATTCGTAATCAACAGAGTTACAAGACACCAGTAAGAAAGGTAATTCCTAATGTCACGAGTATAGAATCAAACTAGATTATGTATGTTGGAAACAAATCAAGATAGCAAACTACAGTGCACTTTGGTTATATTTCACAGAGAGGCTATCTATTCCATTATGGCACATGCAAGTATGAGATGGAATTTGTTTGATAGATCAACTCTGATGTCTGACCCAAAAAACTAATTATGCAATCCATACTTTCTGAAAGGAAATCACACATCAATCAGCATAGCATGGGTAGTTCAACAGTCAATATGTTGGTTCTACTGTGGTTCACAATGAACTTCACTAGTTCTCCTCCAAGTAGTTTTGACTATTGTTTCCAACAACTATGATCACTCAAGGATATCAAACTCATGAGAACAGAAACAGAGCATGTGTAAAAATAGAGCAACTAAAGATCTAAGCAATTATAGAAAGGAAATCTTAATCTAAGCTACACTACTATCATCTAACAGAGTTAGAACTTTAACTAATTCAATGTTTAGAGTATTGAAAACAAACACTAATGCTAATCTACGAAGAGGATGACCTTTGTTGGGCGGTGGGCCCTTTCCACTTCAACAGGTCAGCTACTGAAGTCTACAGGAAGCTTGCTTTTAAGACACACATTACTTTCACTTACACTTCAAAACATAAAATCAAAACTCTCTTTAACAACTCAACTCATTCTCAATCATGTATAATCAGAATATGGAGATAAAATGACTTTTTATTAATCTTTACTCAGAAATGTTCTATACTATCATACGCTACTTACGCATTGATAATATGCTAACTCTCCTCTTCTACCATCCTTGCCACGACTATTTAATAGTCTGCATCGTAAAACACAAGGAGGCGAAGTGATTTGCAAATCTTTCAGTTGTTTAAGTTTAATCATTTGGTTACATCTTTAGCCTAATCCTCATGACACGAAGTGCATGAGGATGAGGCAATTAACAAACTGTTCTTATCATAGCCTTGCTAAATGAATAGACATCCACCAAGAGGCGAGATCTAGCACTTAACTTAGTGCATTAAGCTCTTCCATATCAGTATCGGATCGTAACTGGCAGATGGTACTGGATCACGACAGGGCGCAAAAGGTGGTACCGGATCACAACAGGGTGCAAATGGTGGTACCGGATCATAACAAGGTGCTAAAGGTGGTGCCAGATCATAATAGGCATGTTTGTTGGTACCAGATCACCACAGGTAAGATTTAGTACTGGACACGTTTGGTACTGGATCAGAAAGTAGTAATCTTGGTGCGCAGGTACCGGATTAGGACAGAGCTGGTACAGGAACGCTAGACATCTAGGGGTCAAAGATTCACATATAACAAATCGAGCATTAGTATATGAAATATTTAATTCCTTAACTCAATAAACCACAAAATATATGAATTAACCATACTTTACCTTATGACCTTAATACTGGAAAATGGTAGCGTTCTTGTCATTCATTCAAGCTTTAGGTAGGTTCAAAAAGGTATAGGTGAAGAGTAAAATAGGGTAATGAGAATGTCAATTTTAGGTCTCAACATTCCCCCATGCCAAAATCATTGCATGTCCTCATGCAATTGAAAACAAAAACCCAAAATTTTCAAAACTTGAGACTGTGTTCTTTACTTGCCTGGATCAATGAAATTGATGGTTGAAGCCTCTTCTCTTAGCTCCCTTTTGATGACCCTAACATATTGTAGGGGTCTTAATACCTTCTTGAGCTTGTTAGAGGTCTCCTCATGGTTGTCTTGAATTTGTTGGCTGGTTGCTTTCAACTGCTCATTTTCCTTTTTGATATATCTATCCAAGAGTTGATATTCCTTTACCTCCTTTTAGAGTTCCTAATTTTGTTTTCGTAATTCCCCAATCCTTTTCTTCATTTGTTCTCTTGTCGAGTTCTTTGTTGATTCTACCATTGCTGGCTGGGTGCACTCCCTTTCCTTGACTTCCTCCCTCATCCCACATAGAGTAATAGTGGCTTGCTCTTCAGTCAAACTAGGGATGTCATCTTGAATTGGTAGATCCTCAAAAGGGGAGGTAAGGCCGATTGGATCTTCCTTTGTATGAGGACTAACTGTTGTTTTTCCCTTCTATGCCATGCTCCTTGTAGTTATTTTACAAGGAGGTACATGATCAAGAATTCTTGCAGGCTTCCTTTTATTCCTCTCTAATTGTGAAATGGTGACAGGGGGTTGTGCCACAAACTGTTTACTCTTATTTTCTAAGCTATTCTTCCTTTTCTTTATCACTTTCTGATGGTCTTCTTTCTCAACTTCCACCGTGGAAGTCTCCTCAACTACTTTGTTTTTACCTTTTAATTCATATCTTTTAGAAATCTTGTTGATTGTGGAGGAGGACCCTGCCTTTTCATGTTGGCTCACTGCCTTAGATGATGGTGGAGTTGTTTTATCCTTCTTGCTCTTTTTCTCTTGGGGTTCCTTTATTTTCTTTGGACTATGCCGGGTTTCCTCCACAGATTTGTTTCCTGTGGGAAGGTGTTGTGTGATAAGGGTTTTTCAACTAATCCTCTGTTTCCTATGCTCATGAAAAACTAGCATTTTAATGAAGCCTTGATGGTAGATGCTAGTCTTTTCTATTTTTGGAGATGGATTTAACACCCCTTACCATTTTATTCAAACTCATCCATATAAAATAGGGAAAATCGATTTCAAGGCCTCCTTCAAAATGCAATAGGATCCTAAGGTGATAACTGAAAGTCACGACATACCTGCCTTCACAGGTGACAAATCATTGAAGACTGGTAATCATTGGGTGGTATTCTTCTTTGATGTAATTTCTAGGGATCCCTTTCTTCCAGTCGGAATGCTGATGATCTGCCTTCAAGAATTGTTGGCACATCTCTTTGTTAATTCCCACACCTTTGAAGTATTTATCTCCTCTGCTAGACAGTCCTATAACCTCCCTTACTGTTGCTTCATTAATTATCAGTTGTAGATTGCCTATACGGGCCGTCTCTCCATCATATCCTTGTATAAATTCCTAAGATATCCTCTTGTTCCAGCCTGTAAACTTTTCCAGAAAGGGTATCCACCCCAATCTAGCATATTTTTCTTGACATAATTGGTATTCTTTGGTTTCCCTATAAATTTGGAAAACCGGTTCGTGTCTTGTAACAACCATCATTATAAGTTGAGAAAAGGGTTGGGATTTAGCACAAGGGTTTAGTGAATTGATGGAGGGTTTGGTAGCAGAAAGGAGCAGGCTCAGAATTGGAGGGAAGCTCACAACAGGGGGAAGTATGGTGATGGTGTTGCAGATGGTAAGTTTGAGTGAGGGTGCTGTAAGGAAAAATTATGACCAAAAGAGGCTTATCTGGATGGCTTCGCCAGCAAATAAGCCATTTCTTATCTACCCGTTACTGTAATGATGAGGATAAGACATCGGGTATCAAGGCATCATTTTAGAATAGGTGATTGGACTTTTGGGGGGTCAAATTAATGTTGGATCATGGTTCATGATATACGATAGGCTCATGAATTTGCTTGAGGATGAAATATATTCATGGGTTATCATTGCTATGCATTCTTCATATTTTGATATGATTTTTTTGCCTTTAACCATGTTAAAGAGCTATGAGAGGGTTAATTAGGTTTAGGCATATAGGTATGAGGGATAGGCACAAGGTCATAGGGTCTATTGTATCTTTTCATATTTATTGTAGTTTTATGAGCATAGGAAAATAAATACCATTTTACCTTTTCTTTCACCTTTCTATGATCGATGCCCATAGTATGTGTGACTGCTTGAAAATTGTCAAAATTCATCCTTTTAAACTGAAGCTCCCTTGAAAAATTGGTACGAGAATGTCCTGTACTTCTGATGTGCGTGTCTTCTTTTGTATTTGGTTCTGCAGAGTGATCATGTAGGTCTGGAAAAGAGTTCTGAAGGGGCTCTTTGACCTTCCCCCATGCCGAAGATGTTGTATCTCTATAGGCAAGAGGATTCAATCAATTTATATCATAATGGAGAAGGATGATAAGAGAAAAAGAAACCAATCAAATTTTAGAAGTACAACTTATCACTTATCATATGATCTCATGCCAGAAAAAAAAAAAAAATGAAATTGCCCGTTTTGTAATGAATTACTGACAGAGGTAGCATTCAACAATGAAACAGGGGAATACATATATGTTTGCATCTCATGCCAAAAATGAAATTACCCTTCTTTTAATGGAGTATTGACAGAGGTAGCATTCAGCAGTGAAACAGGGGAATACATATATGTTTGCTAGAAGAACATATATCTCCTAACTTTCTTCAAAGATTTACTATCATTGGTTGTTATAGATAAATTTCACAATATGAGTAGATTAGGCTCCCTAGTTAGGGCTCCACTCTTAATAAGTTTCCTTCTTAGATAGTGTAGGCTTTAGATGTCAGACCAGTAATTTGACTTAGGGTGATTCTCAAATGGACATTTTCTTGAGGAATTATATTACTAAATCATCTGGGATTTTGTATCTCATGAAAGCCAATAATGACCTTTACTCTTTTTGTTTTAGATGGAAAAAAGTGGATTTTTCAATCAGACAAGTATAGATGAGACATGTTTCAACCAGAACCCACTGCCAGCAAGCCTGTTTAGTACTCTAGTGGGGTAGTTGTGATAATTAGTGAGAGGTGCCTTCCCCAGGCAGAATGCCCCATTGGCAACAGGCTTGGTCAGTACCTTGATGGGTTTGCCTAGTCATACCACAAATCGGTACTCGTTGCCAGCAGACCTGTTCAGTATCCTGGCGGGTTAGTCTCTTAAACCCTTTTTCCATCAGAGGCTTCTTGTCCATAGTCACCTATTTTGGTTTGTATTAGAGAGTGCTTTGCACACTGACAGGGGAGGCTCGTCTGAAAACCTTTTTACAGGGTGGGATGGTATTGGGTTGGAAGGCATATACTCTTCTTTTGTATGTCTTTTAAAGATTTTTTTTGAAGGAAAAAAAAACTTTTATGCACATTATTTCTTTAGAGTGATCCAGATGTATAATCTTGTCTGAAGTTGTCCATAAGAGAATGACTTAAAGTTTCCTTGGGGTACTGGTACACTCTCTATCATAAAATTTTTGGTAGTGTGCCCATGGTAGAGAGTGTTCATATACTCATATGTTACTCTTTAATAAGACAATTCAATGAATACTATTTAAATCTGGTTAGGGTGAGATAGTTGGTTATAGGCTAATATATTTTTCCTTTAAATCATGCTGAATACTGGGTAAAGTAAACTTCTAGTCTTTAAAGTGGATTTTGGTTCTTTGAGCAATCATAGGTAAAGATTGTGTCCCTCTTTTTAGTTTTTTTTTAAGCAACAGAACCAAAAGAAATTAAAATACTTCTCAACAACAGAACCAAAAGAAATTAAAATACTTCTCAACAACATAACCAAAAGAAATTAAGATACTTCTTAGCAATAGAACCAAAAGAAATTAAAATACTTCCCTTTAGTTGTCAACAGAAGGGCTGCCCTTTGATAGTGTTTTTGGCTCTGTGGTTCCATCTTAAGTGGTTGTTTCATGGTTTCATACTTTAGATTCATTGACATAAGATTCTAAAATATGCCTTTTCAATATGTTTTGATAGTATTGCAGAAGGACAGACTCTGATACCAGACTGGTACCAAACTGGTACTAGACCAGAACAAGATTTATGGTACTGAAATAGAACATAATATTATTGATGCCTGCAACTGATATTTAGCAAATTCATGAAGGATCAAATAGATTATTAAAAACTTTCTTATGAATGAAAAGAAAATTTGTGAAAGTAAAACAAAAGGAGGTAAGGGTCTTTTGTTACCTTCATCTTATTAACAAAATTTGATCCACACCTATGTACAAAAGGTTTCAAATAAACCAATCAATCAATGTGGGTCAGTAGGAGGATCTCCTTCCTTACTGATTATCTGCATGTCTGAATTCTATAGTATATGAGTCAAGAATTCTTCTTTTGATAGAGGTTTCTTGTAAATTCACAACTGGTGACCATTCACAAGTAGTGGTGTCTGTTGTTCATCAATTGTCTTTATTCTGATTGAACCATTATCGTAGATAGTGTCAATTTCATAAGGTCCCATCCAATGGGTGGTTAACTTACCTTTGAAGTTCTTGAATCTGTTGTCATACAATAGGGCCCAATCTCCTTGTTGAAAATTTTTCTTTTTGAGATACTTATCATGCCATTTTTTTCTCTGTTCTTGAATGAGGGTATTCCTTTGAAGTTCTTCCTGGATGGTTTCATCCAACTCATTAAGCTGCAAGAGTCTTTGTTGTTGGAATTCATCCAAGTTCATGCCAACTTGTACTATAGTCCTGAAGGTTTTGATCTGAAACTCTATGGGGAGAAGCAC
The DNA here is from genome assembly GCA_032191745.1 of Picea mariana. Taxonomy (NCBI): domain Eukaryota; kingdom Viridiplantae; phylum Streptophyta; class Pinopsida; order Pinales; family Pinaceae; genus Picea; species Picea mariana. The sequence continues at coordinate 16,239 of JASDQU011245961.1, read as the reverse complement.
TTGCTTCCCATACACTAACTCATAGGGTGTATGTCCCATTGTATTCCTCCAGGTGATTCTATAAGCACATAAGTCTTATAATAATCTATCAGCCCAATCCTTATGGTGCAGTTGTACTATTTTGGTAAGAATGGACTCAATAACTTTGTTGGTGGATTCTACTTGTCCATTTTCTTGTGGATGATAGGGTGTAGATTTCCTGTGTTTGATTTGGTACTGTTCTGTAACAGCTTTGACTAGATGAGAGGTAAATTGGGTTCCCTGATCAGTCACAATTTCTCACGGTACACCAAATCTAGTAAAGATATCATTAAAAAGGAAATCTACCACTGATTGTTCACTGGAAGCCGGTAAAGCCTTTGCTTCAACCCATTTAGTCACATAGTCAGTGCATACAAGTATATACTTTTTCTTTTTAGATGTTGGGTTAATGGGCCCTACAAAATCTAATGCCCATTTCTCAAATGGTTCAATGACTATTTGGGCTTAAAGTGGCATTTGGTGTCATGCAGTAGGCTTACCCATTCGTTGACATTCATCACAATTGGATGCATAGGTTTTAGCATCTCTGAAAATATGAGGCCAGTAGTAACCTGATTGTAAAACTTTGTAAGCAGTCCTCTTGTCTGCGAAGTGTCCGCCACAAGAACCATCATGGCAGGCTTGTAAAATATCATGAATTTCATCTTCCCTTACACATCTCCTGATCACCAAATCTAGTTCTGTTTTGTAGAGGCAATCATCGTGCCACATGTAATTTGCACTTAGTTGAATTACTTTTTGTTTTTCTCTAGGAGACAATTTCTGAGGCATCTTCCCTGTCACAAGATAGTTAGTGACATCTGCATACCATGGAGTGAATGTAGAAATAGCAAATAAATTTTCATCAGGAAAGGTATCTTCTACTAGTGCATTATCTCCCAGATGAATCATTCTAGATAATAAATCATCCACAAGATTATCTTTACCAAGTCTATCAATAATATTGATATTAAACTCTTGTAATAATAAAAGCCATCTTGTAACTCTAGGATTTGTTATAGGTTTGTTCATTAAGAATCGGATGGTTGAATGATCAGTGTGTACAAAAGCTTGATATCCAGTAATATAGTGTCTAAATTTATTGATAGCATGGACTACAGCTAGCAATTCCTTTTCTGTGACCATATAATTAAATTCAGTTGGAGACAGATTTTTACTGATGAAGTAAATAGCATAGGGCATTTGATTTTCTCTTTGTCCAAGGACTACCCCAAGGGCTGTATCTGAGGCATCAGTACAAATATGAAAAGGAAGAGACCAATTTGGTTATCTTAATACAGGGGTAGTTGACAATTTATGTTTTAGAATTTCAAAAGATATTTGGCATTCATCATCCCACTTAAATTCAGCTTCTTTGGATAATAATTTAAATAAAGGGGTAGCTAGGCTTGTAAAATTTGGAATGAATCTTCTATAGTAGCCAGAATGTCCTAAAAAGCTGCAGACTTCCTTTTGTGAGGAAGGTATTCTGATTTGTCTGATGATATAAATCTTTGTCGGATCAACTCTCATGCCAAAATGAGAAATGTGATGTCCCAAAACAATACCTTCAGTGAGCATCATTTTTTATTTTTCATTACGTAAGGAAAGGTTAGTTTCCTTACACCTAATCAAGAATTTTTCTAAACTGGCCAATGCTTCCTAGAAGCCTTGTCCATGGATTGTAAAGTCATCCATGTAGACTTCCACACAATCATTGGTCAAGTCAGAGAAAATGGCTAGGATAGCTATTTGAAAAGTGGTTGGGGTATTGCAAAGTCCGAAAGGGAGAACCCTATAAGCATATGTGTCCTAAGGGCAGGTGAAAGTGGTCTTTTCCTGGTCTTTGGGTGCTATTTGTATCTGGTTGTAACCACTAAACCCATCCAAGAATGAAAAATACTTCTTTCCGGACAGGGTATCTAGCACACCTGATCAATAAATGGTAAGGGAAAGTAATCCCTATGGGTGGCTTTGTTTAACTCTCGGAAGTATACACATATCCTCCACTTACCATTTTTCTTGGGAACTATGACAAGTGGAGATACCCATTAACTATCTGAAATGAGGTATATGAGATTGGCTTGGAGGAGTTTTTGCAATTCCTCTTTTACAATATCTTTAAGGGTTGGATTCATTCTTCGTTGAGGCTGTCTGACTGGTCTGATTTGGTCATTAGTATAGATACGATGTGTGCATGTGTTAGGGTGAATGCCTTTCATGTTTGCATAATCCCATGCAAAGGCATCAAAATGTCTTTGGAGCATTTCAATCACTTGTGTCTTTTGTTCTGGTTACAAACTAGAGTTGATATACAAAGGTTTTCTCGGGCTAATATCAACAAGTTCAATAGTTTCTTCCTTATCTAAGGAGGCTGGTGATAAAGTGTATAATTGAGTGATATCAGGGTGCCAAGTTTGTTAAAATTCAGAACTAAAGATATGTGATAATTTTGCAAAAGACCTTGGGTATTCAATACAATTTGTGTCAGCCAAAAATAAGCTTAAAACTTGTTCATCTGATTATTCTTGTATTCCTCTTACTTTTTCAAGTGTTAACAGAGGTCTGATGCAATCTTCCTCTCCATAAGGGTTTTCTAACCAAATAGGTATTTCCTGTGCGAGTTGGGCAGGAGGGAAGAGAACAAGTTTTTGGCTATGTGTGCCATTGGATATAGTCATCTCACCAAACCGACAGCTGATAAAGGCATCTGTTGTGGCCAGCCAAGGGTGACCAAGAACCACAGGGTGTCCTAGTTTGGAGGATGATTTAGAATAGATGACTAAAAAGTCTACTAGGTATTCCCAAGAGGCTAGGGTGACTGTGACATAATCTAGACTTCCTGCAGGGCTAATGACTAACTTGTCTGCCAACTCAATCATGGTTTCAGTTGGTCTTAGATGATTGATTTGGAGCTTCTGCATAGTGTCAAAAGGCATTACATTAATAGTTGCACCCAAATCAATGAGTGTGTTTGGTAGAGAAATGACATTAATTTCAATAGTGACAACTGGGTTTCCAGGATCATTATATTTGTATGGCATTTCATAAATGAATTTAGAAAATTGTCCCACTACCTGAACAAGAGGAGGTTCCTTCTTCTTCCTTCTCGGTTTCTTAATGCAAATATCCCTTACAATTTTAGCGTAAATAGGGATATCCTTAATATCTTGTAGCAAAGGTATTTTTATGCACACATTTCGTGATTCATCTTCTATATCTCCGTGCAAGGGTGGGTCAGGTTTCTTCACTAATAGTCTTTTGGGGTAAGGTGGAAGATTAATTTGTTGGGGTACTCGTACAGACTGAGAAGTGATTGGGATAGGAGGAGAGGCCTCTTCTTCTACAGGGGTGGTTTCAGTGTTTTCTTCCTCAGAATGATTATCATTTTCTTCCTGAATTATTACGGCAGGATTTGATTGGTTTACAACTTTCCCCGATCGTAGTTGAATTTCATAGGTGGGAAAGCTTAGAATTTTTGTATTTTGTACAAGGTGGGTGGGTAAATTATTGGGGTTAGGGATTTGTTGGGCAAGGATTGTTGTTGGTCTCAGAGGATTGTGGGCAGCTTGGTTTTGTGGTTGTTGATTGGGATTTATAGATACTTGTTGTTGTTGATTAGGATTCAAGAGGGTTGTAAATTGTTGTTGTATAGGAGGTGGGAGTAAAGCTTGCATCTGTGGTGGGTTGAATCCAGGTAGTAATTGGGAAATGTTTGCAGGGTACTATTGATATGTAGGATAAGAGGAATTTCCATACATAGTTCCCCTCCAACCTTGTTGGCAAGGCTGAGTTTGCTGAGGTGTCCATTGTGGATAAGTCATTGGGGAAGGACCCCATTGTTGTTGTTGATATTGTGTATTAGGATCATAAAATGTATTGGGATTTTGGGCTCTCCAAGGTCTTCTAGAAGGGTATGATTGTTCTTGTGAGACTCCTCCTCCCCTATACATTGCTTGTAGTTCGAGCAAGGTTGGACACTCAGATGTGGGGTGTTCTAGTGTACACAAACCGCAGATTTCTATGACATTTAATGGGCATTCTTTCTTGTTATTGTGCTTCTTTCGGCATCTATGACAAAATATTGCTAAAGAATCTTCTTCTTGTTTCTTTTTCAGTTTCAGAGTATCTAATTGGTTACTTATTGTGCTCAAGATGTCTATTTTAAAGTTCTCCAATAAGTTTCCTAGCTCAGTTCTGGTGACAGTCACTGAACTTTGTTTCATATTTCTGCTAAAAGGATCTCTTGGTCCTTTGCCTGTTCTAGCTTGTCCTCTTGAGTATCTCCTATAGTAATCTGCAATTTCTAAAAAAGGTTTTTGGTGTACATCTCCTGAACTCAACAAGTTTAAAACTTCTATGCAATCATCCCTAAGACCTTTCAAGAATACAGTTCTTACTACAGCTAGGTCTGAGGTGAATAGTTTTGACTTTTGATAGTTGTATAAGAACCTTTCTAAGTAGTCTTCAAGACTTTCATCTTTTGTTCGATGCATTTTAAAAATGTCATTTTTAACATTATCCTTACAATAGTCTTGGTATTTTCGTCAGAATGTATCTTTCATTTGATCCCAAGAAAGGATTGTATTTTCTCCTAAGCTCGTTAACCATCTTCAGGCTGAATATTTCATTGTAGCGGGAAAAAGCTTAAGTTTTTGGGCATTGTTTGAGTAGTTATAGCTTCTACATAATATGTCAAGCTCAAATAAAAATAAATCTGGATCTTCAGTTGACATACCTCTGAAATTAGGTAACGATGATAGTGGGATATTCTTCATGCTGACATTTCTGGAAATATCCAAGATTGGAAACCCAAAGGTCTCAATCTCTGTAGCTACATGTCCTTCTTCCTCTGCCATTCTACTGACAGATGGTTCGGAAACTGGATTTTCTGTGTCTCCTAAATGTTCAACAGACTCACATTCTGCCTGTCCCAATACTGATTCTTCAGTTTTAGGTTCTCCTTCTGGAGCCTCGCTGGCTCCCCTTGAATTTTTTTTTGGTGGAATTTTTCCTGCACCGGTGTCAATTGGATTAGTGGGGGGTTTGTTTTTGAATCTTTGGAGCTTACAAGTCTACCCTTTTTATCTCTATATCTATGCATAAAATGGAAATTTGATTCTTTAGCTGAATTGAAATCCTAATTCTATCTAGCAAGTAAGAAGGCAACCTAGCTTCAAAGAACCCCACTCTAGTGGCCACGTGGCTCTTCACTCATGTCTTAAACATTTTATCCTCCTCCCTCAAGTAGCCTTTTAAAACTTTAAAATTTATGCAAACAATCTAAGCTAAAAATAACTTCCTACCATTTGCAACTCCCCGGCAATGACACCAAAATGTTGTGCTACTTATATGTCTAATATAAGGCACTCATTAATTATCAATCTAGAATTCGTAATCAACAGAGTTACAAGACACCAATAAGAAAGGTAATTCCTAATGTCACGAGTATAGAATCAAACTAGATTATGTATGCTGGAAACAAATCAAGATAGAAAACTACAGTGCACTTTGGTTGTCTTTCAAAGAGAGGCTATCTATTCCATTATGGCATATGCAAGTATGGGATGGAATTTGTTTGATAGATCAACTCTGATGTCTGACCCAGAAAACTAATTATGCAATCCACACTTTCTGAAAGGAAATCACACATCAATCAGCATAGCATGGGTAGTTCAATAGTCAATATGTTGGTTCTACTGTGGTTCACAATGAACTTCACTAGTTCTCCTCCAAGTAGTTTTGAGTATTACTGACAATAGCGATGATCACTCAAGGAAATCAATCTCATGAGAACAGAAATAGAGCATGTGTAAAAACAGAGCAACTAAAGATCTAAGCAATTATAGAAAGGAAATTTAATCTAAGCTACAATGCTATCATCTAACAGAGTTAGAACTTTAACTAATTCAATGTTTAGAGTATTGAAAACAAACACTAATGCTAATCTACGAAGAGGATGACCTTTGTTGGGTGGTGGGCCCTTGCCACTTCAACAGGTCAGCTGTTGAAGTCTACAGGAAGCTTGCTTTTAAGACACACATTACTTTCACTCACACTTCAAAACATAAAATAAAAACTCTCTTTAACAACTCAACTCATTCTCAATCATGGATAATTAGAATATGGAGATAAAATGACTTGTCATTAATCTTTACTCAGAAATGTTCTATACTATCATACGCTACTTACACATTGATAATATGCTAACTCTCCTCTTCTACCATCCTTGCCACGACTATTTAATAGTTTGCATCGTGAAACAAAAGGAGGCGAAGTGATTTGCAAATCATTCAGTTGTTTAAGTTTAATCATTCGGTTACATATTTAGCCTCATCCTCATGACACGAAGTGCATGAGGATGAGGCAATTAACAAACTGTTCTTATCATAGCCTTTCTAAACGAATAGACATCCACCAAGAGGTGAGATCTGGCACTTAACTTAGTGTATTAGGCTCTTCCATATCAGTACCAGATCATAATAGGAAGATGGTACTGGATCACGACAGGGCGCAAAAGGTGGTACCGGATCACAACATGGGACAAAAGGTGGTACTAGATCATAACAAGGCGCAAAAGGTGGTACCGGATCATAACAGGCATGTTCGTTGGTACCGGATCACCACAGGTAAGATTTAGTACTGGACACGTTTGGTACCGTATCAGACAGAAGCAATCTTGATGCACAGGTACCGGATTAGGACAGAGATGGTATAGGAACACTAGACATCTAGGGGTCAAAGATTCACATATGACAAATCGAGCATTAGTATATGAAATATTTAATTCCTTAACTCAATAAATCACAAAATACATGAATTAACCATACTTTACCTTATGACCTTAATACTAGAAAGTGGTAGCGTTCTTGTCATTCATTCAAGATTTAGGTAGGTTCAAAAAGGTATAGGTGAAGAGTAAAATAAGGTAATGAGAATGTCAATTTCAGGTCTCAATAGTCATCTAAACTATCGCTCATTGCAACAACTATGTAATCAAGAAATGGTGATTGGTATTCCTCTTGTTTCATTTAGAGATGGTGTTTGTCCCGGTTGTGTTCTCGGAAAACATCATCGGGGCAATTTTGACAAACGTGCCTCTTGGCACGCCTCAGGTCCTTTGCATCTTGTTCACAGTGATTTGTGTGGTCCACTTTCTTCTCCTTCTTTTTCTAGGTGCAAGTATTTCTTAAATTTCATTGATGACTTTTCCAAACGTACTTGGGTTTACTTCTTAAAACTCAAGAGTGAATTTTTTGACAAATTTTTGGCCTACAATGCTCTTGTAGAAAAGCAATCTGGACATCAAATCCAAAGGTTAAGAATAGATAATGAAAGTGAATATGTGAACAATAATTTTACAAGCTACTACACTACATAGGGAATCCAAATGCAACACATTGTTCCATATACACCACTACAAAATGGTGTTGCTGAGGGAAAGAACCGCACATTAAAAGAAATGGCTAATTGTATGATCCAATCTAAGGGATTAAGTCTAAAGTATTTGGCAGAATCCATCAACTGTGCAAATTACATAGTAAATCGCACTCCCACAAAGGCTCTTAAAAATATAACACCGGAAGAAGCTTGGACTAAAATAAAGCCAGATGTAAGTCACTTCCATGTATTTGGCAGTATAGCATGGGCTCACATTCCTAATGAGAAAAGGAAAGCATTGCAGCCTAAAAGTGAGAAGTTTTTATTTATTGGTTATTTTGAAGATGTCAAAGGTTACAGACTTCTTTAATCACATTGTAATGAAATTATTATTAGAAGATATGTTAAATTTGATGAAAATCTCTTGGCTTGCGAGACAAATTCGATAATTATGCCTTCTTTTCCCTAGGAGCCATCTTCGGCATTTGTGCCTTCTTATGATCTAGTTTCTTATTCAGATGATGACAGTGAGGATGAAAATACACCTCCACCTTCTCACCCTCCTCCAAATGAGTCCTTTGAACTTGAACCAGCACCATCTCCACCGCTTCCTAGATGGGTCCGTTCAACACGAGAAGCAACCATTGATCTTGTCGGTGATCCTTTAGATCAATGTCATACACATTCACAGTTCTAGCAAGCCTCTTCTCTTTTGGCTCAAGTTTCAGAAACTCATGATCCAGAGACATTTGCAGAAGCTTCAGGTCATCCAGATTGGGATACAACAATGAATGAAGAGTATCGTTCTTTAATGGAAAATGATACTTTGGATCTTGTACCTCTTCCAAAAGGGAGAAAACTTGTTAGATGCAAATGGGTCAATAGAACTAAGTATGCATCAGATGGAATTATTGAAAGACACAAGGCTCGGTTAGTTACCAAAGGATTTTCCCAAGTTGAAGGAATTGACTATAATGAAACCTTTTCCCCTATAGCAAAAATTAATTCCATCCACCTTGTTCTTTCCCTTGCTGCCTCACATAAATGGGAGGTCCATCAGATGGATGTTAAATCTGCCTTATTGCACAGAGATTTGCAAGAAGAAATATACATGAAACAACCTCCTAGTTATGTCCATAATGACTCTAGCCTTGTTTGTCACCTCAAGAAATCTCTTTATGGTCTCAAGCAAGCTCCCCAATCTTGGTATGACAAAATGGATAGATTTCTTATTGCCACTAGATTCTCTAGATGCCATTCTAATCCTAATATCTAGACCAAGAAAGTAGGAAGCCATCTCATAATCATTGTCCTTTATGTTGATGACCTTATCCTTACTGGTAGTGACTCAAAACTTTTAAACCATGTGAAAACCAACCTTAAGAAGAAATTTGAAATGACAGACTTAGGATTTTTGCACTATTTCCTTGGCCTCTAAATTTTGCAAACCAATGAAGGAATTTTTATTTCCCAGTCTAAGTATGCTTGTGACCTTATTTGTCGCTTTCACATGGACGATTGTAAACCAACACCTTCTCCCTTCTAGTCCAAAGTCAAGCTTTCTGCCACCTGTACTTCTCTTGAATTTGATGTCACCCTGTACCATTAGTTAGTTGGTAGCCTCTTATACTTGACTCATACCCATCTTGATCGTTCCTTTGTTGTTGGTCTTGTTTCCCGATATATGAAAACACCCCATGAAAGCCATTGGAAAGCAACTAAAACGATACTTTCTCTATGTTCATGGTATAGTTCATTTGAGGATACATTACAGTTCAAGGGGAACTCCTTTATTAGTTGGTTTCACTGATTCAGATTGGGTCGGTGACCCTGATGATTGGAAGTCTACTGCAAGTTATGTTTTCATCCTTGGTTCAGGACTTGTCACTTGGGTTTGTAAGAAACAACAAGCTATTGCACTTTCTTCAGTAGAAGCAGAGTACCAAGCAACGGTAAATGCAAGTCAGGAAGCCCTGCGGATTCGATAGATCCTTTCATAGTTTGTATTCCAGCACCAGCATCCGACCAACCTTTGGTGTGAAAATCAGAGTGCCATCAAGCTCGCCAAAGACCCAGTTCAACATCAGCATAGAAAACACATCGAGCTACACATGCACTTCATCAAAAAGCTCATTCATGATCAAGTTATTGAAGTGCTCTTTTTCCCTACAGAAGATCAAGTTGCAAACATTTTCACAAAGTCTCTTACAGAAGTGAAGTTTTCCAAACTTTGATCTATGTTAGGAGTTCAGGAAGTTGTCATTAAGGGGGGATAGGGTCTAGTGCCTCCTTCCTTCTCCTATTGTGTCACTATTGTAAATCCTTCAATCCTATCCCAAGTTGTTCTTAAGGGGGGATGTTAGGATATTTAGACACTTAGGAGTTAGTAAGATCTACTTGGNGTGTGTTTCTTTAGTATGCATTAGTATGCATTTGTATTTAGGAAATCTGACGATCACGATATGTTCCCAACAAAGAGTGATCCGACAGTTCATACTCTCCTTGATCTTAATGGCTATTGATTTCTTTCTTAACACCTGATTGGTCCATGATATCTATTTAAAGAGCATGGATGGTCATTTGCCGATGATCGATTGTGAGAAACTCTCTAGTAAAATCTCTCTGTAATCTTTTTCTTTGCATTAATAAACTGCTCCAAGTGGCCGCGTTGGTTGGGGCCGTGGATGTTTCCCCGTAGGGGTTTTACTACATGAAAACATCGGTGTGTTGATCTTTGATCTGGTTATGTGAGTGGTTACTGAAGGTGCTCATCCTCTGTTGGAATACCTGTGTTGTCGAACAATATAGGGGCCTAAATGTACATGTAATGTGTAAATACATATGTAATAGGGTCAGCTGAGTGATAAAGGGGCCTCATGTGCAAGTGTAAATAGCTATATATAAGAGATCATGTATTCATTATTGAGATGTGAATTGTGAACTATGAAATGTATTTGGTTATTTGGAGGGGGTTTCCCTATTCTTTAAGGAGTTATTGTGTAAATTATCTATATTGGAGTTGTGCTCCACATTGACATTCTGTACATGGTGTGTACTTCTGTAATTTTAAGATATTTTTAGTATTTGGTTCATAAAAATACCATACCCGTTCCAAAATGAAATGTGTATCGAAAGGTAATTTTCTTGTCATCTATGTTTCTCCACAATCACTGTCAATGTATCCAATGAATCTGAAATCTTCATAAGTAGAATATCTAATGCCAAAATATTTTGTTCCATTTACATTTCTCATAATTCTCTTTCCTTTCTTCCGATGTGATTCTTTTGAAGTTTCCACGAACCTTGAAATCAGTCTCACTCCATACATAATATCTGGCCCTTTTGCTATTAAATACATAAGATTGCCTACCAATATTTTAAACATATATGATTTTAGGGGCTAATTTTTGCAAATGGGCTAATTTTTCATGGTTTTTCCCCAAAAAAGATTCGCTAATTTCCATTTTTTCTAAAAATGATTCACCCAAATTCCATAGAGTAAAACTATTTTACCTTATAAATCACAAAAAGTTTATTGAAACTATATAAAATCCTTAGAAATTTGAATATTTTTAAAAAGTTATCGCCAAACATTTTACTTTCTGCATATTAAGGACTAGTAAAATTAGCCCATGTTTCTACATTTTAATATAAATTTTGATCCTTAAAATTATCTCTTCTTTTAAATAGTTTGGTATCCACCTTGGACCCTTCAACTTCCTTGCTTAACTTCAATCCTGTTATGCCAAGTGTTGGGGCTGCTTTGGAATCTATCATGTTGAATCTGTTCAAGATTTTATGCGCATACTTATATTGTGAGATAAATATACTAGCTTTCGATTGGTGAAATTCAATACCCAAAAAATATCTCATAAGCCCTAAATCAGTCAATTCAAATTCATCCTTCATGACTGAATTAAATTATTTTAAGTCAAAATCACCTGTAAAAATCAAATCATTTACATATAAGCAAACAATTAACATATTAGCTTGTTGATTTGCTTTGATGTACAATGTTGGCTCACATTCACTTCTTTGAAATCCATTTTGAATGAGATAGGAATCTATGCGACTGTACCAATCTATGGGATCTTTCTTTAACCCATACAGTGCCTTCTTCAACATGTACACTTTGTTTTATTTTTCTAGAACCTCATAGCCTTGTAGATGTTCCGCATACATTTATAATTCTAAATGTCCATTTAGAAATGTTGAATTTACATCCAATTGATAAACTGACCTTTTTTATGCGCGACAATGGATAACACCATTCTAACTGTGTCCATGTGCGCAACTGGTGCAAATGATTCATTGAAATCAATTCCACATTGTTGTGTAAAACCTCTTGCAACTAACCTTGCCTTGTGTTTCTGCATATTTCCTTTTGCATCTTGCTTGGTTTTATAAATCCACTTGACACTTATCACATCCTTGTCTTCAGGTACATCTACTAACTTCCATGTATGATTGTTCTCTATGCATCTAATTTATTCCTCCATGGCTTGAGCCCATACATCATCTTTAAAAACTTCTTCAAAGGCTTATGTATCATCTATTTGTGAAAATAGAGAAAAAAATGAAAATGAATTTGATGCGTCCTCATTATAGATGTCGCATAGAATTATTGTCTTCCTTGGGAACAGACTTGCTAATGTTTGATTTGGAGATGTATAACCACTTGTACTGCCTGTTGGTGTATTTCACTCTAGGTGTAGGCTGCACACCTACTGATCTTACTAGAGTTGTTTATGCTAGGGTTTGATTCACAGTTGTAGAAGGAACTGCACATTGACTTGTACATGGTGTTTGAGTCACCTCTTCCTCTTCTATGTCATCATGTTCAATGATCTTGACTGTCTTTTCTATGCTTCCATCCCATGCTTCATTCTCCATGAGCTGAACATCTCGATTGATTATGACCTTTCTTGTGACAATAGCATACAACTTGTATCCTTTTGTATCTTCATATTACCCAACAAATACACATTTCTATCCTTTGTTGTCTAGCTTCTTTCTCAACTCATATGGAACATGTGTGTATGTGACAAAACCAAACTTTAAGTGAGCCACATTGTGCTTCATACCTATCCAATCTTATTGAGGAACTTTGTTTCTCACACTCTTTGTCAGACATCTACTCAATATGTATACTATAGTTTCGATTGCCTCATCCCAATACTCATTTGACAAATTATTGGCTTCCAACATACTGTGCACCATTTCCATGATGGTTTTGTGCTTTCTTTCTGCGACACCATTCTTTTGTGGTGTATATCGCACAGTGAATTGCTTGTAGATGCCATGAACTTTACAAAAGTTATGAAATTCTCTTAACATATATTCTCCTCCTCTTTAAATCCTTAAACACTTGATGTAATAACCATTATGCTTCTCCACAAGTGATTTAAACTTCTGAAAACAACCAAATGCGTCAGATTTTTGTTTTAGGAAATAAATCCATGTTTTTCTTGAGAAATCATCAATAAATGTAAGAAAGTATGAACTACCTCCTATATATGGTTTTTTCCATTTTCCACAAATATATGAATGCACTATTTTGAGTGGATCTTTTTCTTTGTATGAATTTTCAACTAGAAAATACTCTCTCTGTTGTTTTCCAAAAATATAGCCTTCACATATTCTTTCTGTTTTTTCTATTAATGGAAATTCTTTCACCATATCCTTTGTGTATAGTAGCTTCATACCTCTGAAGTTCAAATGTCCAAAAATGAAATTACATAGCCATGAATCATCTTGAAATTCATCTTGAAATGATGCTTTCATTTATGTGCCACTTTCTCCTTTCTTGATACTACATGCACTATTTTCTTCATTGGAACTGTGCACACTTTATGTTGTAAATACAATGTCTTCCTGCACATATTTTTGTTTACCAACAATTGGCATTGTATTTTTATTCTTTGTTGGATTTAATGTCAATAGGAACATTATATTTCTTGTCATCTGAATTCTTGCAAGCATAACCTTTTGTTCTCCTTGTTTGGTTAAAATTTTTATACTTCCTTTCTCTAATACAATGACTTGGATATCTGTTCCAAGTGTAACTTTTATTTGGATTGACTTATCCAAACTAGAAAACAATTCTATGTTTCGTGTCATGTGATTACTGCAACCTGAATTTAGATTCCATATATCACATGGACTTTCTTGAGAAACATTGCATTCAACTGGGGAAACTATAGGCATTTCCTTAGCGCACTCCATAATCATGGGAATGGAGGGAATATTTGCATTGTTTGACTAATTTTGTCCTTTCTTGTTATGATTATATTGTCTCTTCCTATATTCATATGCATAATGTCCATACTTTTTACAGTAATGGAATTGAATCTTTGATTTTTCAATTCTCTGGCTACTTGGATGAGTGGTATTTGGGTTTTGATCTCTTCCACCAATATTTCTAGGACTACTACTACATCCACCTCTGACAGAACTTCTTCCTCTGCATCTAGAGTTATCTCTCCCCCCTTCCTCTTCCATTAATTTTATATTATTGGACGGAAAATGCATTCTCTAATGACATACTTGACCTATTCAATATGTGTTCATGACTAATGAGGGAAACTTGCATATCATATAGACTGAACTGAATCAGGTATTTTCTCTCTTCTAGAGTCACAACAAGGGTATAAAATGTAGGAGGAAGACTCCTAAGTACTTTCTCAACAACCTTTATATCCTCTATGGTTTCTCCATGAGAATTAATCTGATTTATCAGGCCAATGACATGAGTATAAAAGGAATCTACTGAGTCTAAATATTTCATTGAAAGAGTTTCAAAATCTCTTCTAAGAATTTGTAGTTTTGAATTCTTGACTTTGTCCATACCTTGATAAGAATTTTGTAATATGTACCATGATTCCTTGGCATGTTTTGTTGATGCAAATATTGGTAGTATTCTCTCATGCATGGCTTGACATATGTAAAACATCACCTTTCCATCCTGCATCCTTTGATATTTCAAAGAATCCTTCTCATCTTGTGTGAGGGCATTTCATTTTATCTGATCTATTGGTTCCACATAGACATTATTGACTATCTTCCATATGTCTTGACCCAAAAATAATGCCTTCATGGTCAAGGACTATAAATCATAATTTTTTCCTATGAAAGTGGGAGGTTGCAGATTTGAAGTAGAAGCCATATTTTACCTTACAATAGAGTTGTTTCTATAATAAACTTTTACTGATAAACCTTCTTTGATCAACCTGTTCTAATACCAGATCTAGGATCTATAGCACACAGGGAAACTATGTGCAGCATAGTTTTAAAATACTATGTGCCACAAACTTCATCATTGAACTCTCAGGACTTACCACGCAGTGGGAAAACCACTCAATTTACTGTGCACTGTCATAAAACACTTAATGAAATGATTTATGGATGCAAAAAAACACAAATATATACTTATCATATAAACTCATAAATACAAGAGAATATGTCAACACTCAAAATAATTGATCTTAATAACTTGTTGGACCCCAACAACTCCCCCTATATTTTTACAAAATTTAAAGGGCCCTTATTAGAATCTTGATAATTATAATGAGCTACAGAATCAACCTTTTCAAATAGTTCCATGCATTGGCTTACTTTGAGACAAACTTAAGACATGCACTGTAGTATGAAACATTCATTACAAGAGTATATGTCAAAAGTTAGAAACGAGCATAAAAATCTCAATTTAAACAAAAACGTTAATTTTTATCAAATGTTTACTTTTGTTTAAATTATGATTAAGTGTTCATTCTTTTTCTCATTAGCAAGTTTGACTATTTTGAATAATGTGTTCAATACTTCAGCAAATTTTATCTTGGTTGGTTTTTCATTTTCATAAAATCATTTGGTGATATTAATTAATTAAATTCTTTTTTCATTTTGCATCTCATAATAATAATAAAAAATAAAAAAAAATATCTATGATTTGTTTGATTTTATGAAAAATCAATATTAATATTTTTCTCTTCTCCATTAACTTGAAGCTTCTAGAATTAAGATCATATTTGAAAGCAAAATATAAACAATGTTTGTTTAGAACTTATAGTTAGTTTAAATTCATTTTTTATTTTTCTAGATTTTGTTTTTTTCACAATTTTTAGGTTATTAATTTAGCTTTCTTTTTTGTTTCACATGTTTCTATTATCAAATATTTGATATGGATCTGATCATGGCTTGATTTTATTATCCAAATACATTCAATATGATTGATCCAAAAATAATTTTGGATTGCTACAAATAATTTTACGAGCAACAACAGATAAAATTTGGAAAGGCATCAAGATCAGACAGGTGATTGTGCAGAACTGATTGCAGCCAAAACATGAGGAATTTGAAGAAACGGTTGAAAACCCAGAACCAAAATGGACCCATTTAACTTCCACTTAGAGACTTTCCCAAACAAATGCATGATTTGAGAGATATTTGGGTCTCTTTTAGAGGCAAATTTCAGGTGGCGGAAATTAATAGTGATGCCCAGACTGTTCATTTATTTTATAAATATATGAGAAAGATCAAAACCATGGGGATCCAAGAATTGGAGAGGAGGATTTTAATCCTTTCTCTTTTGTATATTATTGTTTTTGTAAACTTTTTATTTCTTTTCAAATGGAGTAATGGATGACTGGAATCTTTGGGAGAATGGACGAATATTTTCAAAGAAGGATATGGAATTCTAGGTTGCTTAATGTCTTTTGTCCTGTAAGTAAAATGGTTTTATTTTCATTATAATATATTCATATTCTTTGAATAATTGATTATGCATTGATTTAAATAGCTTTAGTCTTTTTTATCAATACATGGTTAATTATTATCATTTAT
>JASDQU011245960.1:11203-25922 GCA_032191745.1 Picea mariana | reverse complement strand
CAATTATGGCAATTGAAAAATGCAAAAACAGAGGCAAAATTGTTTTTGGCTCTAACACACGACTTCTTCTACTGCTTAACAATTATCTGACCACCATGGTGGTATTTATAATGTTTACAGACCAAGTGGTCAACCACAGGAGGTTCAAACCACTTCTAAAATTGGCAAATTTCTTTAATGGTGCCCTAACTGTCGAAACAGAGCGAGCCAATAATCACCCACCATAACAACCCAAAATTGAGTTGTCAATAGTTCAATAGCTAGAGGGGATAAGCAGGAGCAAAACCCATGTCTTTGATTCTCCCCCCACTGGTTGTCAATACCATAACCACCAAATTGCCCTTCATTTTTGTGCAGGAAGAGGTGTTGAATGGAGTGTCGGATCAGGTACCGGAGCAAGTGCTGGAAGAAGTGTCAGATCAAGTGTTGGAAGCAGAAATATAGTGCATTTTCTCTCTGTAACATAAAAAAATGTGAATCAGATCCTTGGAAGCATGAAAACATGATAAATTATGCTCGATACAATCATTAAGCATGAATCATACGTACCTTATGTCGATCATACTGTTTTATCATAAAATTCTTCAAAAAGCTCCTTCAAACGACGAAAAACACATATGTACATGTGGCAAAAGTGCATAATAACTATCATAAAATTGATTATATCTCGACCCAACATTACCCCCACACCTAAGATTTTGCAGGTCCCACTACAAACAAAAAGAAATTTCCCTTTATGACTAAACTTGCGAAGGAGGGGGTGGATTAGCTTTAGAAGCTTCTCCCTCTTGCCCGAGGGATTTTGACTTAGGATTTTCATGGTGTTTCAATTGCATCCAGAGACTATTATTGGTGGCAGTTAATATCATCAACCTAATGCTGTAGAAATTTCATCTTGGCTTGTAGGACAATGTTATCATGGCATAAATGACAACATAATGTTTCATGCTCTCTAATTTTGAACTGGAGGATTTGGAGTTTTTGGAGGTTGTTGATGACATGTGAGGAAGCCTTGGGATGTATATTATACCCTTGATCCTTTAAACCATGAAAAACAACAATTTTACCTTTGCAAAATTAGTTCCAAAATTGACTTCCCATAAGCACAACAATTCTGGCCTAGTGGACTTGTGAAAAATAGGTATCAAAGTGACACCTATAACTACAATACAATAAAACCTGTGTAAAAAATGAGAGAATTCTTTGTTTTTGAATATGTCCTTGACAAAACCCTCTCTTGGTTTTCAAAAATTTACTTTCATTTGTTAGGAAAACATGACTAAAACAGGAAAAACAGAGTGTTTTATTTCCTAAAAATATAGGCTTCTAAGAGAATTGAATATATCCAAAACTATAATGTATATTTAGAAACTGAGAGAGGTTATTGTTTTTTAATATGTTATTAACAAAAACCTCCTCCAGGTTTCAAAATTACTTTCCCATTTGTTCAGAATTCTAGATTGAAGTTGGTTACTCAAAACTTGTAGAAGCGTAGTGTGCTCTTAGCAGAAGTGCAGCATGGTCTTTGATAGGGATTTTGGAGGCCTTCCCAGAGGTTTTTTGGGCTGAAATTGGTATGGGTGGAAATTTTATGATGTATTCTACACAATGGAACCATCAAGCACTGCAAATGCCTTCTCCAAACCTCTGAAAATCTGACTTCGATTCAAGCTGTCCAAATGTGCAGAAACCATCCTATAGTGACTGTATTTGGGGGATTTCTCTCAAACAATAACACCTGTGCATAAAATGAAGGACATTTTTTGTTTCTTTGTCTATTATTGACAAAAAACTCTTTCACTTTTTTCAAATTCATCTTCCTTAATTCAAAAACAAAATTTTATGTAGAACTTTGACCAAGACAATCAT
This sequence comes from Picea mariana, assembly GCA_032191745.1. Taxonomy (NCBI): domain Eukaryota; kingdom Viridiplantae; phylum Streptophyta; class Pinopsida; order Pinales; family Pinaceae; genus Picea; species Picea mariana. The sequence continues at coordinate 24,053 of JASDQU011245960.1, read as the reverse complement.
TTGAAAATTTATGACAAGGAATGATGACATGACCATGATGATAATTTATGACCTTGGATGAGTGGAGGGAGTAGTAATGACACCTAGACACACCAATGAAAAATTTACAACCAAGATATGTCAAATTTTATTTGATAAGTTTATTTTGAAAATATAACAATTTGACCTAATAACCCTATCAATCACATGAAAGAGTAAATTTGATCATTGGTGACTGACAAAACTGAAAGATACTAGAAAAAGGCTTAGTTTGTACTAGTAGGCATGGTGAAAAGGAGAATTGTTATTGCCTTCCATTAACATGTAACAATTCAAACAACTGATCCTCTTTTCATAAGCTTGGAATACAGATGACAGGAAGTATTTAGCAGTTGTAATTGCTCTGTATTTGTCACAAAGAGTAGTTAAGTATAAGTAGTCTTCTATAGAATAAACAATAAAATGCACAGGAGCTTAACACACACAATGATGTCATCAATATATAATTTAGCATACCAATGAAAATAGTTGCTAATATAATATCCCAAGACTTTTTAAAAAGGACAGTATGACAGAATTTTGACAGAAATCCTACTTCCTCTTCTCATGGGTTTGTTATACAAATGGGTAATGCTTAGCATTTTTAGCTCAAAAAACTCCCCCCAGACTGAATATATGGCACGTCCTCGTGCCATGAATTAGCAATAGGCTTCTTGGTCTTTACTGTTTTTAGAGGGGAGTTAGCAACAGGCTTCTTGGACTTTTTGTCCAGTAAAGGAATAGCTTGAGCATGAGGGTTTGGGTGGAGTAACAGTCCCTAGATCAAGAGTCTTGTTGCTAGTCTTGATTGTAAGATGAATGTTTTCAAATTGGTAGATGAACTCATCCCACGTTTTCTCCTGTTTTTCCAACTTGGCTAAGACAAGTAGTTTGATAAGGCAATGGTGAAACAGGTTGTTATGGGGATTGGTTACATCCTTTCTCACTTGGGAAGACACCTTCTCAAGACTCTTTAAGAAGTAAAAGGGAAAATTACAATGGCTTATTGAACTGAAAGTGATCTAATAATTGAAATTAACATGCTTTAAATATGGGATATCTACCTTCACATGTAATCAATGTGGTGATGACTATGAGAGGGTTTTATTATCTCCTCTTTTATCCGCTCCTTGGAGTATCCCTTAGATCCAGAGATGTTCTTAAATTCACTTTTGAAAACCCTGTTATAGCTTGCTCTTGGGAAATGGTGGTGTTTAAATTAACGGTCTCCAAACCTTGGGATCTTTATGGCTAAGGCAATTGATTTCTTACAGGCCACAAACATAGTGAATAGGAGTTGAGGCAGGCTAAGAGTGTTCCATTGTTGTTGATTTTGCCACCATGCTCACTCAATCCACTTGCATAGAACATGTAATGTCAAACCTACAATGAACAACTTGTAACAAAAATGTAATGTCAAACCTACAATGAACAACATGTAACAAAAATAAACCAACAAACTAGTCTGTTAAGGACATATACAAAAATGTATAGCACAAAGGAGTTTATCACTTTAAGATAAAATGACTGTTGATGTAATAACCTATATCATGAAAATAATACAAAATTTTTACAAAGATTTACTTCTCTAGGCAATGATCATTTGTCAACTCATGAACCCCTCCCCCACACCTAAGTATTATGACACTACACAATCAAAAGTATATGAAACCAGTCAGTTCTCCCGACAGCTGAAGATTTACAATTTGTAAAGTGTAAAGATAAATTTCACAAATTGGTCTGACAAGACGGTTAGAAGATGGCCTTGCCTATAGGATAAGAGGTCCTATATATAGATAAGAAGAGGTAGGAAAGAGAGTTTCAAGATAGTCTTAGAGTTAGTTTCCAATGGCAAGTTTATGGATTTCATTAACCTTAGCTTAACCATACATACCTCATGTCAGCTTTGTCTACAAGTAATGTCGTACATCAGGAGAAGTTTAAATTTATTATTTATTTTTTGTTAGATTATCATCCTCGCTAAGTAGAATGCCCCGCTGCCAGCAAGCCTATTTAGTACTTTGGTGGGTTTACCCAGTCATACCACATGCCGATACCCTCTGCCAATAGACCTATTCATTATCCCGACGGGTTAGCCTCTTACACCCTTAGAGACTGGCCCTCCATCTTTTAAAATTTTAGTATAATATTTCTTTATACAAGAGGATGGGGGGACAGCTCTGAAAACAACTTTTTTTTTCCTTTTATTGGGATGGTATTTATGTTAGAGGATGACTTTCCATTATATATATTCCTTAGTGATTTTTCTGATGTAAGGGGTACTTAAGCAGATGTGGCCTATCTAAAGATATGATGTAATCAAGATATTTAGTGTGTAGTGGATGGTACCATTGAGAAAGAACAAAAATGTATCTCTAGGATCAACTTACTTTCTTCCCTTGTAGTTATTGTGATGTTTTCATGACTAACCGCTAATTAGACCTCCTTGTTACTCTTTGATAAAGACACTTGACTCACTTACTTAGGTTTCTTGGAAAAACTGTATGAGAGACCTCTAGGCTTGATAGTTATGGTATCACTTCCTTATACATTGGTGAAGAGTTTCAAGAGCAACTTCTTTTTAAAATGCCTTAAGAACAAGAAGATGAAAATCTTTGCAAAAACATGGCTAACTACAACAAGTCATTATTCATTTGATTCTTAGCAGACAACAAGGTTCAAGTATAGAAATGTTTCAAAGATGAATCCTTCTTTTACATTTCCTTGAAACTATCTACTCTTGGTGAAATAAATACCTACAGAAGTCTCTAGAAAAAAACACACTCTAAAATATCAAAGACTAATGAGGTCAAGTCACTAGAACATGTATCTCATAGTTATTTTATTAAAAGAAAATGTAAAATGAGGATGCATTAGACTCTAAGTTAAACTAACAACATGCATCTTTTATTTACTATCCTACCCTACCTAAAAAGAAAGGGAAAATCTATATTCAAGTGTAAGAACTCTTCCAATGTAACCATGTGCGGAATAAGATAAGAAACATACTCATATCCATGTATGAAAAATTTACCACAGTGATTACCTGGATATGAAGAACCAACCAACCTACTTGTTTGTGCCTCGGAAGGTGTTGAAGAAGAGAATAGTATTGTGGCCTGATGACCTCTTGAAACCAAATTTCAATGTAATCTTGATGTTCATCAACAATATTTTCTATGCTCTCCTTCATCATGTTGTCTAGATCCTTTTCTTTTGGATGTTTGATTTCTGAAGTACATAAAGGATCTGTTGAGATGGATGTTGAGAACTCCTCAATCTCAGGTCTTAATTATTGCTCTCCACTAGGTGTAGTCCATAATTTCTCAGTTTCCTTTGCATTTTGGCGAGGAAAATCATTTTGTAGCTCATAGGACCTTGATTCTTCTAATATTTCTAGAGAGGTAGATAAGTTCTTGACTATTGTCAAGATTTGTTCTTCCTGAAAAGAAGAGATCCCAGTTGTTGCTAGGATTTGAGAGAGTTCTTCCAAACTAATGGTCACCTTCGAATTCATCTTGTCATTTGATAAAACTTGGTTCACATAAAGATGATGTCCACAAAGTTAGGATCTCCTGATGGTGGTAAGAAAACAAAGGTTGTATTGTTTGGTTCTGCAGAAGGCTTGAGTGGTCTTGCCTCCTATCCCACTATTATTGATGCCTCAATTTCTTGTTATATAGTGCTCCTTGTTTTAGTCTTTTTAGAGACTGCTTTAGCTCTTTGGGTTGAGCTAACTCCTATTTTTCGGTATCAGTTTGCGAAGTTTATGAGTGGAACATTCCTCCCCATAAAAAGGTTGGAAGGAACCTTGGTTGAAAGATTTAGATTTAATATATCTACCTTTTGGGTCCCCAGGTCTATTCATGAAAGTAAACAAAAAGAAAAAGAAAAACTACCATTCGGTTTGGGGGAATCTGCTATAGTAGATGCGCAGGTTCTTACCTCTTGTCTTAAAGTTCCCTCGCCACCAATATAATGCTAAGGTCTAGGAATGATCTATTTCCTAACTACTTCTTACCTTGAGACAACTCCCCAACAATGATGCCAAAAATGATGGGTGTTGTATATTCACTAAAAACAAACTAAAAACCCTCAATTAAATTGTCAACCCGGGGCAAGTAAACTTAGAGTTGTAGAAAATATATGCCGAAGGTAGAAGGGTTGGTAGGAGTATAGTCTAACTAATGAAGGTAGCTATCTACGGCTAATCTACTTAAGCAAAGCTATCTAATGAGAAAACCCTACTAAGAAAATTAAAACTAGGTAACCTAAGTACTTTTGGGCCAAGGATCGATGGATAGTTCTATGAAAACAAGTAAAAACCCTACTTGAAGCAAACTAGTTCAACAATAAGCAAAGGAAAACTACTAAGCATAATAAGAAAATGACAAAAGAAAACTTCTTTAACTTGCCAACCTACATTCAATGAGCAACTACCCTATGAAAGAAAATAAATAAACAAGTAAGCAAAGACACCTAACTAACCTATTAAAGAAAATAAACAAGTAAGAAAAGACACCTAACTAACCTACTAAAGAAAAAGACAAGTAAGAAAAGGAACCTAACTAACCTCCTAAAGCAAAAGACAAGTAAACAAAGGCAACTAAATACTGCAAGCAATCAAATTAAAACTTCTCATTGAACAACTATCTAGCCTAAGAGGCAAGTGAACTAAATGCTTAGTGAAAAACTATTTCTAATGCATGAAAGGAAATCTAAGAGGCAACTGGACTAAATGCTCAATGCAAAACTATTTCTAATGCATGAAAGGAAATCTAAGAGGCAACTGGACTAAATGCTCAATGCAAAACTATTTCTTATGCATGAAAGGAAATCTATTTTATTGAAAGAAATAAAGACTAGCAACTAACCTTGAACCTATGATAATCAAGCTACTATTTGATCAAAGCAAAGACTATCTATCCTACAACAACAATAAAACTATCTTTAACCTATGACAATTCAAATATAATGTTGGTGGTTGTGTGAAGACAAAAACAATATTAAATACCCTGCATGTTCATTTATTAACCATCAACAACATAACAAGATCATCATTATACTTCTATTCTATATAAGCAAAATTCATACTTAAACTCGTTCATTAACTAAGAACTACAATTGCAATTTAATTCTAGGAAAGAAATTATGTAAATGAAAACTATGCTATATCTACTCTAGCAATTCAAACTGCATTAAAGAAATGACTAAAAACATAAATTAAAGCATGACACTTAAAAAGTAAACTAACAACTACATTAATCAACAACTAAGTAAGAAAGATCTATCTAAAACTGAAATAAGCAATCTATCATTAAAAACTAGAATTAACCCTATCCAGCCATCAAATCTTTGTCAATTAAAACCCAAATTAAAACACTATTCTATGCTATTCAAAACTTTGTTTTAGACTTGATTCTAAAATCTTAGATAAAAACATAATCTAGTATTTAACTACACATGGGGTTAGTCTAGGAGTTAGTCTAGGATTCTACAGGTCCATTCCTAACTACAAGATTAATGCATGCTAACACAATTCATCATACTAACTTGCAAAAGAGAGTAAAAGAAAATTAAATTATAACAACAAACTAATTAACAAAATAGAAATGCATGTACAGGAAATAAAGAGAGAGAACTAAACTATAAAAATGCATAAATAAACTAGATAAGAGTTACCAGACTGCTGGTGGGCCCCCCAACAAGTCGTGGTCACTCCCTAAAAGCACACTATGATCTCAACAAAAGGAATTCACCATTAAAATGCAAAAACACAGTTTTATACAATTCTGGCAATTGAAAAATGCAAAAACAGAGCCAAAATCGTTTTTGGCTCTAACACATGACTTCTTCTACTGCTTAACAATTATCTGACCACCACAGTGGTATTTATAATGTTTACAGACCAAGTGGTCGACCACAAAAGGTTTGAACCACTTTTAAAATTGGCAAATTTCATTAATGGTGCCCTAACTACCGAAATAGAGTGAGCCAATAATCACCCACCATAACAACCCAAAATCAAGTTCTCAAGAGTTCAATAGCTGGAGGGGATAAGCACGAGAAAAACCCATGTCTCTAATTTTCCCCCCATTGGCCGCCAATACCATAATCGCCAAATTGCCCTCCGTTTTTGTGCAGGAAGAGGTGTTGGACGGAGTGTCGGATCGGTTACCAGAACGAGTGCTAGAAGGAGTGTCAGATCAAGTGTCGAAAGTAGAAATATAGTGCATTTTTTCCCTGTAACATCAAAAAACATGAATCAGATCCTTGGAAGCATGAAAACATGATAAATTATGCTTGATACAATCATTAAACATGAATCATATGTACCTTATGTCGATCATACTGTTTTATCATAAAATTCTTCAAAAAGCTCCTTCAAAAGACGAAAAACACATATGTACATGCGGAAAAAGTGCATAATAACTGTCATAAAATTGATCATATCTCGGGCCCAACATTGAGTCGACTTCCTCACCAACCGACTTGGGCTCATCGTTGGTGGAAGTTAACATGAATGCAGAATGAAAGTCAGTTGGACTATACCTTTTGACTGGTTTTCTTACTCTTTCTTACCTCCTTACCACCATATTCTATTGTTCCACCTCTTCCTATAATCCAATCGACTCATCTGAATGATCTTCTTGATTCCTCAGTTCAAATTGCACTGTCTCGAGATTATTATCGATCTAAACAATTTCCTCAAGCTCGGACTCACCTTTGACTTCTCTAAATACCACATATCGACTGTAAGTTGTTTTCCTTGATGCAAGATCCTAGATCTTATATCCTTTCATTCATTTTTTGTATCCATTAATGAAAATACATTTAACTGGATTCTTGTCTAGCTTGCTCCTCTTTTCCTTGGGAACATGCACAAATGCATCACAACCAAATACTTTGAGATGTGAAACTAAAGGCTTCTTACCCAACCATATGTCATGTGGATTCATGTCAACAAGTTCCGATGAAGGAGACATATTCACCAGATATCTTGTAGTGTCGACTGTCTCCACCCAGAATTCTTGTGTAAGCCCAGCACCACTGAGCATGCTCCTTTCCTTATCCATCAAGGTTCTATTCATTCTCTTGGAAAATCCATTTTGTTTTGGGGTATATGGTGTGGTATTTTTGCATGCTATGACAAATTTCTTATAGAACTGATTAAATGCTTTCCATAGAACTCACCATTGTTATCAGTTCTTAGTACCTTAACCTTCTTATCTATCTAGTTTTATACAAGATATTTAAACTCTTTAAATTTCTCGAAAACCTGTGATTTATTCCTCAGGAAAAATATCCATGTCTTCTTGGAAACATAATCTATGAAGGAGACATAATAAAAGGATCCACCAAGTGAAGGCATTGTAATTGGGACAAACACATCACTATGAACCAATTATAGAATCCCATTTTCCCTTGTCACTCTAGATTGGAACCTCACCCAAGTTTGTTTTCCATATATGCAATGTTCACAAAAGTCAACTTCTAAACCACATTCAGGAAAACCTTCAACCATACCTTTGTTGTGCATAGCTCGAAGTATTTTTTCTCCAATGTGTCCCATCCTCTCATTCCATTGCATGGTCAGGTCAATTTTATCATGTCATGTCGAGTTGGTTTGTACCGACTCATCCCGAGTCAAGTCGATTTGAGTCAAAGTCGAGTCAACTTCAGGAGAAATGATGTTGTTGCATCCAGTTGAGTCGACATTCCCTAATAGCTTGTATAGGGTTCTAATCCGAAATACTTTCATTAAGACCATCACACCTATGACCATCTTACACAAATCCTTCTGAAACAGAGTGTGCACTCTAGCATCACTCATCTTACTGACATATATCAAGTTTATTTCCAAACCTGGAATGTGTAGCACACTTGGAAGGGTTATTTTCCTCCCATCCTTCTCTATCATTCAAACTCTTCCTCATCCAACAATTTTGATTTTTGATCCATCCCCCAAGAACATATCACCTCATTTATATCGTTCATACTCATAGAACCATTCTCTATGTGTTTTCATACAATAGGATTCTCTTGATTTGATCAACCAAACACCTTGATCTGAATATGTATTGGTTGATGCTAGGTACACATCACCTCCCTTATCTGGGGTCATCTTTCTCTCAGTCGATTGCTTCTCGTCGGATCACATACTAAATTCCATCACCCTCAACTTACAGTCCTTTTTGTAATTCCCAAATTTACCACATTTCCAACATCTTCTTGTCAATTGAACCATGGATTTAGATCTACCCTTTGACTTAGACTTTCTACCAGATAATTTTCCTTTATCACTTACAATTGGCCGACCTCTCACCACTAAAGCATCTTTGGTCAATCCTTCTATGTTCTTTCTTCTCGTTTCTTATGATAGTAGAGAATAAACCATGTCTTCTAGTTCTAGTGTGATTGTATTACTCCCTATAGCCATGACTAATATATCCCAAGAGTTTGACAAAGAACATAATAGGATTATAAGCTTCTTCTCCTCAATGATTGTAATATCCACAGATGATAACTGGATTAAAATGGTATCAAACTAATTTAAATGCTCAATCCCTGAATTACCATCACTCATTCTGAGAAGATACAATTTATTTATGAGAAACAACTCATTTACTAGATATTTCGAATGGTATGAGCTTCCTAACTTGGCCCACAATTTCTTGGTTGAATCTTCACCTGAGACATTCAACAGTACTGAATATGCAAGACAAAGTTGAATCATACTTATGGATCTTCTTTCGATTTTCTCTCATTCTTCCATCAACATATCTTTTAGCTAGGTACCTAGACAAACCATTGTCCATTATTCTCGATCTACAAAACGATCTTCCATTTTAAGCTTCCAAAGCTCAAAATTCTGGCTATTGAATTTTTCTATCTCTATTCTTGAACTACTTTCCATTCTTTACCACGATCTTTGACACAATTTATGACTTACAACTCTTATTGTACCTAGGGTTTAGCTCTCATATTCAAGATTGGTAAATAAAGATCTGATACACATGTCAAAGCATAACACGGCTCCGATACAACTTGTCAGACATGAACTTGACTCTAATACCACTTGATAGGAAATGAGACACACTTCCACACAAACCTAGTAGAAGAGAAGAAGAATTTAATAAATAACGTAAATGACAAAGTAATCACACTGTACACATGGATTTTACCCTAGAAACCCAAACTGAGAAAAACAACATTCCTTTAGTGTTCTTCTCTGTTGTTGTCTTATTCAGTTTGAACAAAAGGTTACATGTCTAACCTTGGTCCACACCTAATACACTATCGACACCATACCCTCTTTCTTGTGTAAGAACAACCCTGTAGCCAATATGGATTACATCTACATGACCAACAACCTACACCTAAAGATTTATCTAAAGATTGGCTATCTTACTATTCATTGATTAGCCTTTACAGCCTTACAACACTCCTCTTTATAGGATTTAAAATATGAAAAACCCTAAATAATTGGCGCCAAAAAACAATTACAGATCCATGCCGATCATTGAATACAAATCCCATGAATCTCAAGATTCTGTTAGAGTTGAATTCAAGTCAGATTACCATTTGAATACCAGTCGAACTTCATTCGATCTTTAGTCAGTCCCCACATTCCCTCCTTTCAACCTCTTGTTGGTTGACCTCTTTTACTTGTTGTCGATGCCTTTACCATGTCAAACCAGCTCAACCTTTGAATTTGAATTTACCTAGTCAACTAACCTAGACCTTCAACTTGTTTTTGATCTACCTCAAACCTTGACCTGTTGTAAAACTACCTTGATTTCGACCATCAATCGATCCACCTCGACTAGAATTTCACTGCAAAGAATACGACAACCCAACACAAGGAAACCTTCCATTTCCACTACATATGCTAGCACCATAACTGAGACAACCTCGATAATCTCACCTTCCATGGGCATCTCAGGAGAGTTGTTAGGTGAATTTGAGAAGCATACCAAGGGTATTAGCTCAAAAATCCTAAGGAAAATGGGTTATGATGGACAAGGGCTAGATAATTCAAGACAGGGAATATTGAGCCCCATTGTAGCTACACCCTGGGCCAAGCATGAAGGCCTAGTATTTGATGGCAGAAGTGAAAACTCCATCGCCATGAAAACCATCTTTGTGAACGAAAAAGACATGCTGGAGCGGGATTTCTCATCAGAGAAAGCAATAGTGAGCAAAGGTGTCATCACACCACCACCTCATCATTTTGGAAGATTGGAGGGAAGCAATGAGGAGAGTTCACAAACTCATCCCACATATACACTTAGATAAAACAACAAACCCATTAGTGAAAGCAAGAAGAAGAAGAAGAAGAACAGGAGGTCCACATCAAACAACACATTTCTTGTTAGTCACTGCAGTAAGAAGAAACACCATACCATATAAAACTATTGGTATGAAGAGAAATATTTTTTTTGGGGAAAGAAATGTCATTTTAAGATAGCATGTTGGAAGAATCAAGCCATGTTATGCAGGCCTAATTGATTTCAAAAAATGAATGGAAAGAAATCTTCTCCAACCTGACAGAAAACATGGAAGCACATAGAGTAGAGGAGTATGTCAAGCAACCCATACACAACACCAAGAACTATTTCCACAACTGTAATATCAGTGGACATTGTGAAGAAAAGTGTTGTCGACTTCATCTGGAACTTCACCCAAGAAACTGAACGGCCAGGAGAAGGGTGGAAAGTGAATATTGAGGAGAATGAAGAGTTTCATGCATCTCCAATCCAAGTGGAATAAATTATCCAAGGAGATATAACAACACAAGAGAGTAGAAAAACAAAAGAGAAGGAAAATAGGTTGATTCCGAGAGAAACCACAATCTGATTCTTGTTTTCGGTATTGCATCTAACGAACTCCATCTTGGAGTTGTGACGAAGAATGATGCATGAAGTTCAATGACCTTATAGGGGTGTTGAGAACTCCATGGTGTGTGTACAAGAATGGGTTGGCATCTCTTCCATCGTATGCTAGTTGAAGAATGACTTTCTAGTGGATGGACCAACCTCTACAACCAACATGTAGAGGTATGTAGATCGGTTATTAGAGTGGCATGGCCGAAAATGGTTGTTTCCTTGATGAAAACAATTGATCCCAGCATAAGAATGTAGCCACACTTTTTTTGAGGAGTTTTTGTTTTATGGAATCTTGTTGGGATCACACTAGACATAGATCAACATTCGACTTGATCATGATTGTCGAGATGAACTGTCTCCTTGACAGAGAGGGAGATGGGAATGAGTGTTGAATCCAAAGTTCGGACCTGGAGATTATGGAGATGAGACTCAGTGACAAGAATTTTCCAATGAAGGAAAAAGTGAGCTAGAACCGGAGCTAGAGCCATAGCCAAAGACCAGAGCCATTAGTTAGAGCCACGAGCTAGAGCTAGAGTTAGAGTTGTTTCCAGGAGCTAGAGTCAAAGCCATGCTCCATAGGAACAAACAAAAGTACATTGATCCAGATTGGTTTCCTTGAGATTTTGGGGACCAAAATCCTCTCAATGGGGAGATGTGATATTAAATGGATCCAGACTGACGAATGGGTGTAAGATTCAGTACTTGTACTTTGTAAAGAAATGTAAATTTGAAAGTCTAATAAGACAAAAAAAAAAGAACATGAGAGAAAAATACAAAATTAATTGTAATTATAAATTAAATAGAGGAGAAGGCTAAGGAAGGGGAAATGAAGGTTCCAATCTATTGGCCTTCCCCCTATGCCCCAACTCTCTATGTTTCTTCCCTCACTCTCATTTTCAATGGGTATTTTTTTTTCTGAGTGAGGAAGAGGAATCAAAACCATGAATGCAATGTAACCAAAGATTCCCATAATGGAAAGACCCAGTCCCATTCGAAGTTGATTTTTCCCATTTGCATTTCCAATGAAAAATGTTTGAGTTCATTGGTGATGGGTTTTGTTTGATTTAATTATCTTGATTATTGGTTTGGTATTCACTTCATTCCTCAAATGAGATATGAATTTCCCATGTGGTTTCTTTTATTATTGTCTCAAATTGGGTTTTAATGGAAACTAAGAACCACAACCTCTCTCCATTGTTCATTGTTCAATTCATGTTGAAGTCAGAGACCAATGGCTATTACAAATTTCTCTATTGGTCAAATTTATATTACTTGGGAATCTAAAATAATTGATCAGGAATTTTTATCTACAGGGACTATAATCCTCTCTCCCTTGATAGTTGAATTTTTGTTGGTTGATTAACTTTAATTGTTAGTCTACTTTGCTCCCTCTCGTCGACTTAAATACAATCGGGTTGAATTATCTAGTGTTGGGGCATCCAAATTAAATGACAAGTTGAATTTAAATATGTTGGGTGAACTCCTTTGTTCCTGGGCAAGTTACATCACACCAAGGTATTTTATGCTATGTCTAGTCGACTGCAATCTCTCTTAGTTGATTGGATTATTCTTCAAGTCAACTAAAGCATGCTACTTGTTTTTAATTTATAGGGAACATAGTTACCAACTTAATAAGAACTCTCCAAAGTTATCATTTTTTCAGCATCACTATTTTTACCCCTAAATCAAAAAGTGGTGCTACCGGTAGCACCCTTTTTTTATGGTGCTTAAAATTTAGACCCATTCAGACCCATTGCTTTGACAACTGATGTCAATGTGGACAAAGAATTTAAAATTGGCACTTGACTTGAAAATCAATGCTACTAGTAGCACCAAGTTTTTGTTTGGAGTTAAAATTATAACTTAATTGAAATTGTGGCCTTGACAATGACTACCACCGTCGATAAACAACTCAAAATTGGCTCCTAAATCATTGCTTAAAA
>JASDQU011245959.1:15905-25922 GCA_032191745.1 Picea mariana | reverse complement strand
ATTGATCCCCTATATTAATTCTTTAAATATTAATTAATTAACGTGGATTTAATTTAATTTTTTTATTTTATATTATTAATTTTTTTAATGTATATCTTATAATAATATATATCTAGGAAAAATATTTGTATTATGTTAGGGACCTAACCCCTCATGTAGGTAGAATAATATATTTCCATGTAATGAAGGTCAATATTAATAAGGTCTAACAATAAAGAAGAATAAGTTTAATGTAAGAAGACTTAATAGAAGCTTCCGCTTATAGAATGATCTTCCTCTAGATGGTTCTTTTGATAGACATATTTAGTATAAATAGGAGTCAAGGGTATGATAACTTTTTTCTTGGATATTATTGTAATAGAGCTCTGCTCTGCTGAGGGTTGCCTGCCCGAAGAGGCAAGGCAAGTGAACATTGCTCTCGGTAATCAAAGTTCTATTTATGGTGTTATTTTGTTATCATTTTGGTATTATCGTGGTGTTTGTTTTGGTTATACTGTTGATCATCTGCATTTCTAGCCATTTATTTATGTTCTGCATAATTTTTATATCTGGAATATTAAAAGTGGTATCTTAGCACCTTCCTCGGCAGAAAATTGTGGGTTCATTGTTTTTCATGGTGGAGACATATTCCAACATCTTTAAGCTACAAAGATATGTCGTTATACACATAAACCCGCAGTCAGGGATTCATATACATAGGAAATACAAGTGGTACTTAAGCGCACATCTGTTAGCCACCCTTGTAACCCTTGTTGGTACCCCTTTGAGTGGTAGTGCATCATACAACACCTATATATGGATCGGCCTAGATCTTCTATTGGAACCATTATTTGATACATATTCTGTTATTTTTCTCTCTTCGCCCTGATCGCAGTCATACCTATCATTTTTTAGCAAAAAAATTTTTTGGACCCAACCTCCTTCCAACACCCTTATTTGGGATTTAGCCCATTGGATTAACCTTGTCACCCTAATCGTTGTGATACACTTCACCCATAACCCATTTTATGTGTGGTCCCATCCGCCCCCTTTCATGTTCCCTCATCATCATGACCCATACCTGTAGCCAATACTTGGAAGGTCGCTTCAATACCTTGCACTCTAATTTCACAAAAACCCAACAAGAAGTGTGACAACTCAATGCCAATATTCTCTCCATCAATCAAAAGATGCATTCCTCCATCACGGGTTCAGTCGCTACCTCAATCGAGGAACTCAAACAAGAAATTACTACCCAACTTGAATCTGTTTCTACATTGATCTGCGCTAAGCTGCATATCCCTGTAGATCTTCCCTTATTTGAGCCACCTTTGCATACAGAAGGTGACATTTCCTCTCATTCCCAGAATTTTTAGCCCCATCCATTTCAGTGTGACCTATGCCTTCCGCATGTGGATGTGACCAAATTTGATGGATCAGATCCCACTCGATGGGTAAATCAAATGGAACATTATTTCTCTTTGTATGGCATTACGAATGAGTTGGCCAAACTCCGGTATGATGTTCTCCATCTAGATAAAGAACGTTGGCAATGGTGACAATGGAGAAAGAATGTCTGCCAAGGGTATGTGGCTTGGACACACTTTGTGGTAGATCTTTATGAACATTTTGACACTTAAAACAACCATTTAGGCCATTTGAAAAAGTTGAAACAATATGGCATAGTGGAAGACTTTATAGCTTCTTTTGAGTGAATGGATTTTTGTACAGAGGGCATGTCTGATGTTTGTTTTTGAGAATGTTTTATTAGTGGCCTCAAGGATGAGATTCACTCTCATGTCCTCATGGCTTGGCCTCAAAGTTGGGTGGACACTACTAAAAGAGCTAAGGAAGCACAAAATGTTGTCTCTTCTCAAAACCGCAAACCCTCGTTTATTCCTCCTACTAAACCAGTAACTCCAACTCCTCCTTCTACTCCACTGAATATCCAGAAATTGACTAGGGCTGAAATGGTTGAATGCCAACTCAAATACCTTTGTTAAAATTGTGATGAAAAATATTTTTGGGACACAAGTGTAAGGAGCAAAATATTTTTATGGCCATCTCAGAGGATGTTTCAGAAGAGGATGTTGAGGCTCCCCTTGTGTCTGTGTCACCTGAACCCATTGACATAACCCTCTCTCAGACCCTCCTGAAGTAGAACTGTTCATTTCCCTAAATTATCTCGCTGGCTTCTCTGCTCCCCAAACCCTCAAGCTAATTGGTTACATCAAGGATAGGAAGGTCATCATTCTTTTTGATAGTGGAAGTACCTATAATTTTATTCATCGCCGCATTTCCCAAGAAACTAATTGCTATATTCGTGCAGTCAATAATTTCCAAATCATGATTGTCAATGGTGGGTCCATGAAATGTGGAAGGCATTGTAAAAATGTGCATCTCCAAATTGGTGACTACCATCTGAAATATCATATGTTTGCTATCGACATGGGCATTTGTGACATTGTGTTGGGTGCAGAATGGCTAAGGAATTTGGGTCCCATTCTCATGGATTTTAAGGAATTAACCATACAATTCGACTGGGAGGGCCAAGAATATAAGTTCCAAGGCAACACCGTTGGTTCCTTGGAGATCATTAGTTCCCATCACATGGAAAATTTGCTCAAAAAAGGTCATTCTGGCATTATTTCCCAACTCCATGCCATACAAGCCATTGAGACACCCTCTATGTCGCAGGACCTCCATTCTATCCTCTCTAAACATAAAGTGGTTTTTTCCACTCCCTAGGGAGTCCCTCCTCCCTGTGGTGTTCATGATCATTCCATCCCCCTTATCTCAGGAAGCCTTCCTCCCAATATTCATCCCTATCCTCACCCCTTTTCCCAAAAAAACAAAATTGAGAAAATGGTTCAAGAACTTCTCAACGCAAGTGTTATCCACCCTAGTACAAGCCCCTACTCTTATCCTGTGTTCATGGTACTTAACAAAGAAGGTTCTTGGCGCATGTGTTCTGACTTTCGCGCCCTCAACAAACTCACCATTAAAGACTAATTTCCCATTCCTATCATTGATGACCTGTTGGATGAATTGAGTGGCGCCCAATTCTTTACTAAACTTGATCTTCATTCGGGCTACCACCAGATCCGTATGAAAGAGGCGGACATTCCTAAGATTGCCTTTAGAACTCATGAGGGCCACTATGAGTTTTTGGTCATGCCATTTGGCTTGTGTAATGCTCCATCCACTTTCCAAAGCCTCATGAATCATGTCTTCTGTCCTTTTCTCCATCGTTTTGTGTTAGTTTTCTTTGATGATATACTCATCTAAAGAAAAACCTTGACAAACCATATTGCTCATCTGGATTGAGTTCTACATCTACTCTCTCAACACCAACTTTTCCTCAAACAATCTAAATGTGATTTTGGCACCTCAGAAGTAGAGTACTTGAGTCATCTTGTTGGAAAGGATGGTGTTAGGGTGGATCCTAAGAAGATTGAAGCTATGCAATATTGGCCTCACCCAAAGACTCTAAAAGATTGCGGGGATTTCTGGGTTTAACAAGATATTATCACAGGTTTGTTAAGAATTATGGAAAGATTGCAGCACCTCTCACTACACTCCTTAAAAATAATTATTTCACTTGGACTCCAATAGCTGCTTAGGATTTTCAGACCTTGAACATGGCCATGTGCACCACTCCAGTCCTGGCCCTTCCTGATTTCATAAATATCTTTTTCCTGGAATGCGATGCTTTCGGGAAAGTAATTGGCATTGTCCTTATGCAAGAGGCCCGACCTTTGGCCTTTACCAACAAACAATTGTCTAAGAGAAATGTTGGCAAATCAACATATGAAAATGAAATGTTGGCTATTTTGCATGTTGTGGATCTTTGGTGACCTTATCTATTGGGGAAACTCTTCCAAATTAAGACAGATCATCAAAGCCTCAAGTATTTTCTGGAACAATGCCTTTCCTCCCCTGAGTAACAAAAATGGGTGACTAAGATCTTTGGATATGATTATGAGATCATTTACAAAAAATGAAAAGACAATGTGGTTTTTGATGCACTTTCCAGAAAATATGAAGATGATGGGTCTCCTTTTTCTCTCTCTTTCATTGTATCGGATTGGATCCAAGATGTTCACCAGGAATGGCTACATGATTCCAAAAGGTCTCATATGATACAACAATTGCAGTCCAATTCTCCAGTTTCCCCAAATTACTCTTAGCTCAATGATGAGCTTCGATACAAAGTCCATTTATTTTTAAATAAATAGTCAAAACTTAAATCCGTGGTACTTTCTGAGCTTCATGATACACCCATAGCTGGGCACTCTAGGTTTACCAAAACCTATGACCAGGTCAAACGTTCTTTTTTTTGGGAGGGTATGAAACATGACATTCATAATTTTGTGGCTGAATGTGATGTGTGCCAATGAAACAAGGGTGAAACTGTCAAATCTCCTGGCACACTACAACCACTTCTGATTCCACCTACTATTTGGTAGGATATCTCTATGGATTTTATTGTTGGCTTACCTAAATTGGAAAATAAATCATTCATCATGGTGGTATTTGATCATCTTTCCAAGTATGCTCATTTTTTTTCTCTTCAACACCCATTTACAACATCTATTGTGGCTCAAATTTTCATGGATTGGATCTTCAAGCTTCATGGCATGCCACATTCTATTGCTTTTTATCACGACTTAACTTTCACCACCAATTTTTGGCAAGATGTGTTCAAGCTACAAGGCACCCAATTTCATCTCAGCACAACTTATCATCTCCAGACTGATGGTCAAACTGAAGTTGTCAACAAATATTTGGAAACATATTTGAGGTTTTTTGCATTGGAAAGGAAGAATCAGTGCGATCGATGGTTACCACTAGTTGAATGGTGGTACAACACTTCGTACCATACAAATACCTACATGAATAATTTTGAAGCGGTATATGGACAAAATCCACCTTCAGTACTCTCATATTTTCCAGGTGTCTCGAAGGTCCTGGCGGTTGACCAAACACTTACAGTTCAAGAAGCTATTCTCTATACCCTCAAAGAGAATTTGGTCACGGCTCATAATCACTTGAAACAACAAGAATATCGAGGTCACTCTGAACATGAATTTGCAGAAGGGGATCAGGTGTTTCTTCGAATGCAACCTCACAAGCAAACTTTCCTCAAGGCTGACCATTGTTAGAAATTGGTGCCCAAATTTTATGGTCCTTATACCGTTCTCAAGCATGTGGGATAGGTGTCCTATCAGTTATCTTTTCCCATTCATTCTAAGCTCCATCCTTTTTTTCATGTTTCCTACTTAAAGAAGGTGATTGGAACTAAGTGCCAAACTCAAACCAACCTTCCTAAGTTGGACGAAGAAGGATCCATTTGGCTACAACCACAAGCAGTTTTGGACCAGCGTGAGCCTCAATTGTGTCAGTGAACCATCAAGTAAGTGTTAGTCCAGTGGAAAGATACAACTCCAGCAAATGCCACTTGGGAAACAACTACCATTCTGCAACAATTTCCCCATATCAATCCTTGAGGACAAGGTTGTTTTTAATGTTGAGGACATGTTAGGGACCTAAACCCTCATGTAGGTAGAATAATATATTTCCATGTAATAAAGGTCAATATTAATAAGGCCTAGCAATAAGGAATAATAAGTCCAATTTAAGAAGACCTAATAGAAGCTTCCGCTTCTAGAAGGATATTCCTCTACGTGGTTCTTTTGATAGCTATATTTAGTATAAATAGGAGTCGAGGGTATGAAAACTTTTTTCTTTGATATTATGGTAATAGATCTATGCTCTGCTAGATGTTTCCCCCTCGAAGAGGCAAGTCAACATTTCTCTCAGTAATCAAAGTGTTATTTCTGGTGTTATTTTTTTATCATTTTGGTATTATCATGGTGTTGTTTTGGTTATATTGTTGATCATCTGCCATTTATAGCTATTTATTTATGTTCTACATACTTTTTATATCTAGAATATTACATATTATCAAATATGGTTATTATGGCATGTTAGATTTAGAAGAGAAACATTATAGTCATTTTTTATATTTTTTATTAAAATAAAGTATGTGGATGCAAGAAGACATTGCATCTTAATATAAAGTTTGGTATTGCAATGGGATGAAATGGATTAAAAAATGGGGAGTTGAAAATGAACATTTTTTCGATGAAACATTATCCAGTCAAGACTTGGCACAAATAAGGTAATAGTGAAGTTGTGGCAAACCTTGATGAGAAATGAGATTCTATCAATGTGATATCAACCCAAAGCTTACTAAAGTATAAAAACGATATCTCTAAGGGAAAATATCTAAGCACAAAAAAATATTTATTTTATCAATTGAGTCTAAGTTCTCATCACCTATAGTTGATGCAAGGAGATCAAAAAAACATAAATAGAGTTCTCATCACCTATAGTTGATACAGGAAGATCAAAACAACATAAATAGAGATGAATGTATATTATTTCTTTGCAAACAAAGATAAATTGAGGATGAGGTGCATGTGATGATACACTGTACTAGGTATGAACAAGTTACTAGGACATAAACATTCAATTCAGTGTGAATATTTGAGTAGCTTACATAGCTTGTTGAGTTTTTCAAAAATAAAGAGACAATTTTATTAAGGATGTGTTGACGGGCATTTATGACTTGTCATCAACGAGAAGGGAAGATCCAGACCGGGGTTGTCTAATTAACCCAAGTTGTTTGGGATAATATATCCTGATGGGTTTATTGGTTCTGTTAGTGAACTAGGATCCTAAAATAACTAAAAGATGTAAACTAACTAAAGGTATGATTCTAACAATCAACACATTAACTACAATTTCCTAACTAACAGTAGTACTATGTATAGTAGATATATACAATTACAAGGTTTAAGAATAATCTGTGGAAATAATTGTTTTAAACTGATGAATCAGACTAGGATGAAGAATAAACAAAAATATTTTCGTACTATAACTGAAAAAATAATAAACAATACATGAATAAGATTGAAAATGATATAACGATAATGGACAAAGCATTCAACGTTTGAATGATGCAATCATTATTCATTCGTAAATCAACAAATTAAATAAATAATAAATTAGCTAACCTTATGGTGATCAACAATACTAAGCTAGATTTGTCTCTCTGTAACTGCATAAGCTCCACTTAACCCGTGTCAAGTATAAATCTATGACAAAATCAAGAATGATACTTCCTGGAAAAACTCAAAGAAGTCTTTTATATTCTGAAACAAATATATGATGATAGAAAGACAAATTATTTTATATCATGTGACTTTAGAATGTCCAATAACTAAAAATGAAACAAATTCTAACTCTCAGTAAATTGTATTATCGGCTACCTAGCATCAAATGTAAACTCAAAATACGTGAATAAACGATCAGTCACATATATCAACTAAACCACGTAGAGAAAACCATAACATGAAAGGTTATATGTAGAACATACTAAAGCTAGTTCGATACATATAAAATTTCACATTTAGAAATTACATGAGAAACAATGATAACATTGCATAGTCTACAAAAGGACGAAAGACAAAGAGTAAACTGTATCTCATATAGTTTCAAAAAAATAAGTCCATCATATGGTCCAGTCAGAATTTCCCTTATTATTGGGAAAGCAATGTTATTTAAACAAGTTTCTAATATGTTCCTCATATCATGCAAGATAGAGACAAATCTTTTTAAATAAGCTTTTGCTAAAACAAAATAACAAAAATATCATTTTGTTGAAGTCTTACAATCCAAAATAGTTATATCATTAAACATTGTTTTTCAAAAACGAAAATTACAAGTCCACTATACGCTCAACCTATGACTCATTCCACTGATCGTAGAATATCAATCTGTTGTTCACCTGAGACAAGGAAAACAAAATCTAATTTAGACAATAATCAAATAAATAATTTAAAAGACAATAAAAATAAAAATCAAAATGAATTCATTTATTACTCAAGCAAAAATCAATCGTAAATTACAGGAAAAATATTTACGAATTCGGAATTTGAAAGAGAAACATCAGACAAATATGAGTTTATCATAGCATTGAAACTGGTTGAGTTTTTAATCACCACATTTCCTGATCTCTTGAAACACTTATTTTCCTTGTGTGAATTCGATCGAGTGAAAGTTATGAGATCATCATTTTCCATTTCAAGAACTGAATTTTGAGTGATCACTTGATTAAACTGCACCTATAGGTAAGGAATATCGTGATAGTATCTATTGATCCAACCAAAAAAATTCTCACAATAAACTGGTTCTAAATTTGGTAATGGACGAGTATGATCTATAGTGGGAGATTTTCCCTGTTCAATGATCCTTTTGAGATCATATTTAATAAATGAGAAACCTTGTTGTTCCTTTAAGAAAGGAGGCAAATTCGATACAAAATCGTATTGGGTTGCATCGACATAGGTATCATCAACATAAATCCAGTTGTCGACATCAATAACAGGGATAGGTTCTTCATGATTGTGATGTCGATTTATCACCATTTTTGAAAGGAGTCGAACATATATTTTGTTCTTAAAATCAATATCTGGAACTCTCTGTGTTTTATGTCTACCTTGTTTCTTGATTTTAATTTCATTCAAATCAATTGCATTTGGCCCAGGACTAGGAACAACAAGAAACTTACCCTTTAGATTATCCAACACATCTTCTAAGGATTTTTTAGTAACAAAATCACACCTCTGGTGTGTGCTTCTGGATGAATTATGAAAAACAACAGGGGTTTTGGTTAATGACATAGAGCTTCCTTGCAATTTGACATGAAGGTTTCTCAAAGAAGGAGTCGATAGGCAAGAGCTAGTGGGTTCATCAAAACACAGAGGTGAGTCGATTATGGTTTTAGGTGGAGAGAAACCATTCCTATCCACGAAATATTTCCAATTGTCCCCAACCTTTGACAATTGTGAAATGACCAAGATTCCAATTAGGCCATGATGAAATAAGCTAGATTGTGAAATTAGTTTTTTCCGTTGGTAAAATCTAGCCATTTTTTGCAAGATTTTAAGCAAGTAGAATGACTTGTTCAAACCAAACCCTAAGAAAAACATTAGCAAACGAATATGAAATAGGAAAACTAGTCCATATCATCCCTCATAGGTGAAAAATTGCTTGAGTATCGACAGTAAACTATGCCATCGAGGTTTAAACAAAAATATTGGTGTACCTTTGACATTGTAGCATGACCTCTTGGAAGCCATTAGAAAGTGCTAAGGGATACCTTCAAATTTGATATTTTTGAACCAACGAGCTCCTTATTGGGGCATTATCATGGTTTATGCAATCAAATCCTCACTAACTTCCAGTTTTAATTCGCTTATTTTGGCCTTAGCACCATCAAAAGTCTATGAAAAATCTTAAGCGACTTTGAGGTTAAAACCTTCGAAGGAATGTATAAATTTAAGCCACCCATATCTTGCGAGATCATCTACAATGTCGTCCTGGGAGAGCAAGGATTGTGATCCATTCGAATCTATCCTCACCACAGGGGCCATGGGTTTGGTCACGATATACCAGCAAGAGTATTTAAGAGGGGTGTATGTTTGAAACCACCCGATATGAAGGATAAGCTCTACATTTTCGGAGGTGACCCAATAACTAAGGCCTCGGGAGAAATCCACCATAGCCACCACTCAAGTTGTTGAGTGGATGTTGAACTAGAGGACATGCGAAAATGAAAACCACCTCCTCAATTGACAACCTAACCAAAAAATGAAGCACTACCACCTTAGGCAATAAATGTGAGATTGAGCTAGCAAGATGAGGGAGTAATTGTTTCAAAGCACAGCTGAAAGTCTTGTACAATAACGATTAGACTGTGATATGAAAATATGGAATAGCGTTCATATTTTGAGTTATATGAAAGTTTGAATTTTATGAATGATTGTGGAGGTGCTATGTGATAATTAACACTCCAAATATATAAAACGACTAAGGCATGCCCCAAAGGTGACCAACTCGTATGTTAATGGTAAAGACACCATTCAAAAATCGATAAGCTCAATACCCTCTAAGTTCTTTAAGATCATT
>JASDQU011245959.1:0-15885 GCA_032191745.1 Picea mariana | reverse complement strand
CCACCATAGCCACCACTCAAGTTGTTGAGTGGATGTTGAACTAGAGGACATGCGAAAATGAAAACCACCTCCTCAATTGACAACCTAACCAAAAAATGAAGCACTACCACCTTAGGCAATAAATGTGAGATTGAGCTAGCAAGATGAGGGAGTAATTGTTTCAAAGCACAGCTGAAAGTCTTGTACAATAACGATTAGACTGTGATATGAAAATATGGAATAGCGTTCATATTTTGAGTTATATGAAAGTTTGAATTTTATGAATGATTGTGGAGGTGCTATGTGATAATTAACACTCCAAATATATAAAACGACTAAGGCATGCCCCAAAGGTGACCAACTCGTATGTTAATGGTAAAGACACCATTCAAAAATCGATAAGCTCAATACCCTCTAAGTTCTTTAAGATCATTAGGTGCTCCTAGGCACTCATCCAAATTCACATAGAGACACTTTAAAATATGTATGATGTGTTCAAACCAAGTTTGTTTCAATTTCATTCTTAAACAATCATGAAATTGAACAAGGAAAAACGAGAGATTTAATGAAAGAAATCAACTCAAAAAACACACAACCAATCAAGCAATTTTTCAAAACAAAAATCATAATTGAAGTCTTCATAAAATCAAAGTGGCAGGTTAAAAAAAATTATTCCATTAAAACTATGTTTTAAACACTGATAAAATCGTCATGAATATCTGACTTCCAACAATGGAGACATGCTTGGTGAAGCAGTTATCTCTGCATCATCAGAACTTCATATCAGGATAAGGACAACTCAAATAGTTACTAAAAATAGTTAAAACATAGATGAAGCATTTTGACATTAACTCGGAAAAATAACACAGTCATACCACCGAATAAAGTTTTGTCCAAAAATTGTAATCCAAAATTTTGTTTCAATCAAAGGGGTAACGATATTTATACAAGTAACTCCAATACCATTGATAGGGCCACTGTTGCCAGCAGGCGTTTATATCCCTGGCAGGGAAGTCATTTAAGCATCTCTAGTACTTCGATCCCATCCAAAATTCGTCCATCTATGATAAAAATATCTTGATATCCGATCAATTTAAAAACATACCTAAGGATCTTTGAACCCAACATTGCTTCGCTACCAGCAGGCCTATTTAGTACCCCGACGAAGTTGTCTTTGTATCATGTGTGCATTTACCCACTGCCAGCAGACCTATTCAGTATCCTAACGAGTTTACACACAATTACCACACATTAAAGTGCTTCCAAGTCTCTAAAATTGTTTATAAAACTTTCAGAAACTTCATGATAAAAAGATAGCAGGGTGATGATGAAGATTTCACAGCGAGACAATCATAGGATTGATCATTAGTATTGTTTTTTTGTTATTTGAGAATTGATAACTTTCATCATAATTTGGACATTTAGATTTCAATCAAGAAATCATCTTAGGAATGGGGAAGCACTTTGAGTTGATCTCATTAGAACTGGGATGGCATTAGAAGTTTTAAAGATAGTTGTATTTCCTTGAGACTTCAACAAAAACTGGGAACAATGATTTGGAAAAGACTTACCATAACTGGTCTGAGTTTACAACTTAATGTGCAGATGCATTGAAATCTTTCAACTGTTTTTAGTGAATGAGCCAATTCCCTTTAATAATGAGTGATGATTCAGAAATAATTATTAAAGAAACATAAAAAACAACAGAAAATGGAAAAGAAAAACCAAAGAAAAGCACAAGCTAAAGATATTTACAGGGGGGAAAATATGATTTCTCTTAGGTGAAGTATTTCTTGAGAGACTGACCATTCACTAGAAAAGTGTTTGGCTATCCCTCTAAGTTGTGCAAACGAAAAGAACTAGAACCCAATTTTTCAGAAATAACAAAAGGCCCCAGCCACAGGTTTTGAAACTTAGTATGTTCTCATTTATTCTTGTGCACTTTGTCCCATTTGAGGACCAAACCCCCTACATTAAAATTTCTTTCTAAGGTCGAACTCATATCAAACCAGCTTTTAACAATATGCTGATGTTAATCTAATTTATGTTTTTCTTGTGTCCTTACTTATTCCACTTTTAATAAAGTGTTTATCCAATTCTCTAAATGGGGACATTCCTCTTCCTGAACTTTTTGTGATAATTGCAAAGAAGGGATTAACACGTGTGGATGAAGGATGTCTTCTCTTCTGTAAATGAGGAATAAAGGATAATTGAGGATGGAAGCTTTCATAGTGACTCTATCATCCCAAAGTGCCTTGTACAATGCATTGTGCCAATTGTTTTGTTTTTTCGACACTATTCTTTTAATTATTTTGATCATATTTTTATTCGTTGACTCAGCCAAACCGTTTCCTTGCGGGTAATAGCTGGAAGAATATTTTAGTTTAATCCCTTTTTCTAAAGAAAATACATTCATATCCAGGGAAGAAAAATAAGAAGCATTGTTGAAAACTAAACAGTCAGGTATGCTGAAACGAGTGATAATATGAGAGTTTAAAAACGAAACTACCTGACTCGTGTTGACTATATTTAATGGTAAATTCTCAAACCACCTTGTAAAATAATATGTTTCCTTGAGAATACACTTGTATTGTTGTGAGGAAGGTGGATTAATTGGTCCTATAATATCTAGACTCCACTTCTAAAAAGGTGTGTCTACCATAATAGGCTGTAAAGGGAAAGCAACATTCTTTACCCCTCCTCTAGCCTTTTGACAGATTATACATTTGTGGGCCAAAGTGTGAGCATCCTTAAATAAGGTGGGCCAATAGTATCGAACCCTAAGTACCTTGTGGGTGGTTGTATCTCCACCAAAATGACCCCCGAAATCACTAGAATGAAGTTCATCTAATACCTTTTCATATTCTTCTTTTTCTAGGCAATGCATAAAAACACCGTCAAAATTTGTTCGAATCAATTTATCATTAATTAATTGAAAAGATGTATATCTAAGCCTCATTTTTATTCTACTTTTTGGATCAAGGTTATGAGGATCATTTTCGTGCAGCAAGTAAAATCTGATATTATCATACCTCGAATTAGACACGGTTTGTGCACAACAAATTTGTGTTTCATTATGCAGATTTGTAGCTAATGTAGATATTTGATTTTTTGATTTCTCAACTGAATCAACAACCAATTTACAAATTCCTTGACCTCTAACAATTTGTGCGAGCACTATTTCAAGATCATACTCCTGAAGGGATGTCAACCAATTTCCCCTTTTCTCCCCTAGCTCCTTCTACACTAATAGATTTCTTATAGCAGGGTAAGAAACAACGACTTTTGTCCTGGATTTCAAAAGGTAAGATCTGAAATGTTTAACTTCTTTGAAAACAATGTATTCTTATTGATATACCGTGGGGTAATTTAATTCTTCTCCTTTAAAGGAGGAGCTCATAAATGAAATAGGTATCTCATTGTTTTCAACATTTTTCTGCATGAGCACAACAACATAATATCTATCAGACGCAAAAGTATACAACGTGAAATCCTAGGAGAAATCAGGACTCATCAAAGAGGGTGATTTGGTTATAGATTTTCTAATGGAATTAAAAGATTGATTCTCTTGTGGTCCCCATTTGTACAGAACATCCTTTTTTATCAGGTTTTGTAGAGGTATAACCATCTCAGAAAAACTTGGGACAAATCTTATGACAAATTAATTTTACCCAAAAAGGATTGCATTGCCTTTTTGGAAGGAGGTGGGGGAAGGTTTGAAATGGCTTGGGTTCATTCAGGGTCAATTATCATTCCATTTTTAGAGACTATAAATCCAAGTAATTTTCCTTGTTCTACTGCAAAGACTGATTTCTTAGGATTGAGTGAAATACCAAATTTGCGACATCTTTCTAGCACAGCCCTAAGATGAGACAAATGATCTTTCTTGTTCTTCAAAAAGGCAGTAACATCATCCCGGTAGACAACAACTAATTGATTGATAAGGCCCCGAAAATCAATGTCCATTGCCCTTTGGAAAGTGGCCTCGGCATTGATTAATCCGAAAGGCATTTTTCTATAGGCGTAGGTGCCTCATGGGGTACAAAAAGTGGTTTTCAGTTGATCTGATGGAGAAATAAGGACCTGGATATACCTTGAGAAACCATCTAATAAGGATAGTCTTTCATAACCATATACTTGTTTCAAATTTTGTTCCATTGGGGGAACATGGTAATTGTCTTTATCAGAGGCCCGGTTCAAATTGCGAAATTTGACACAAAGTCAAATTTCCCCATTTTTCTTCCCTACTAGGACTAATTTGGATACCCACTGAGTATGTTGGACAAGAAAAATGATATTGGTGGTGAGTAATTTATTTAGTTCCTTTTTTACGATGGGTTCTAATTTAGGATGCATTTTTCTTAAATTTTGCTGAAAAGGTTGGGTTTGGGGATTCATGGGGATTACATGTTGTATTATGTTTGAATCGAAAGTTTCTAGATCATCATATGTCCAAGAAAACACATCTTTGAATTCTTTGAACAATTTTGTGAAAGCAGATCTCTCTTGTTCAGAACACCCTTTTCCTAGATTGATATTTTGAGGATTATCTTGCGTTCCTAAATTAACAATTTCATACAGTAATGAAGAACTATTTGTTTTACAATTGAGTACCCCTCTAAACTTGTAACATAAATCATAAATTTTTTCTAATCTAACAACAGATTTGGGGATATATTTTACCAGCTCGGATGATACTTCCGCAGAACGAGGGTTGGATATTACTGTGAAATCTCAGAGGTTTTCATTGTGGGTTCTTTCATTGATTACTACATCTTGGAAGGTGTCTTCCAAATGAAAAAAATTGATGATTTGTTGATCATCATCAAACACTTGCCAATTTGTGATGTTGTCCGAAATCGATGGCCTAAATAACAATTCAACCGAGAAAATGTTAGGAGTAAGACCTTCAGCAGGCAATAATTTAGAGGCAACATTATCTAATAAATCATCTTCCGAATTACTCAACCTAGGAATGGAATTTATATGAAAAGAGAGAAATTTATGTATTAAACTCCATACCTCAGTTTGGTAGTTTTTCAAAAGATGTGATAAACAATGTACCACATTTCTTACCTTCTTGACTATGATTTCAGAGTCACTGAATACTACCAAGTTTTCCATGTCAAGATCCAGTGCCTTCTTTAGTCCCTGCAGAAGTGCTTCATATTCTGTTGTATTGTTAGTACATTCAAATTCCAATCGAGAATCAATAAATGTTTTATTACCTTTGGGATCAATTAGTACACAACCAGCGCCTGCCCCTTCCCGGGATTTGGATCCATCAAAGTATAAGGACCAGATTTCTTCGTCATCGACAATGTTCAATATACTTCCCAGAGTTTCCATATTATTATAGGTTGATATTTTAGATTGTTGTTCTGGTTCGGTGATAGAGGATATGTCAGTCATGAAATTTCCAAAAAACGTATTCATTCCCTATGCCTCAATTGTATTTATAGCAGTGGTAAAAAGATCATTGGGATCATTTAAACCTGTAACAATGTAATTGAGGTAACATTCTCTATTTATTCTGATCTTGTTAGGCTGTCCATTTTCTGGCAGCCACAGATGAGACCAATCCGTAGAAAAATAACCATGTAACTGCTCTGACCAATCTCTACTAAAAAATAAACCATAAACTTCTGGAATGTCAACAAAAATAATATCAATTACTTGGTAGACCTTTGGGTTAGATGACAACCTTATCAACACATTTTTAAGTTCACCAACAACCTTGAAATTATCTCGATCTAACTGAATTATCGTTAAATCAGAAGGTTTTACTTCAGCGTTAATTTTCTGACACACAGATAAAGGCATTACATTTGATGAGGTACCATAATCAACCATGTTGTTATGTACGTTTCTGTTGAAAATTTTGAAAGTTAGTAAAAAAGGAGGTACATTTTTTCATGTTGAGACAACAAAATTCTGTTGATTTTTTATGGATGTACCTGAAATACTCTTATCTAAATTTCCTACATTTTTCTATGATATATCCCTTTTATCCTGATTTTCAGATGATTTTTTACCAGAGACATCTTTTGTTTTATTTGGGTCATTTTCTGTTGATTTATTGCTGACAGAGTCATTCATTTTATTATTCTCAACTATATTTTGGAGCATTTTCTGTAGGATAAGGGGGAATTTAAGTAATTCAAAAACTCATATATTTTACCTTAGTTTTTTAAGATCTTCAACCAAATCATATTCTAAAACTAGGGAAATAGGGTTTTGTCTAGTTTCAGTTTGTTTTGGCTGTTCGGAAACTACATTCCTACTTGTTTCGGGTGGAAGTTTGTTTTGTTCTTTATTTCGAGTGTTATAAGGATGGAAAATTTCAAAATTTTCTTGAAAGATGTTATCCACAAAATGCCTGAAAATGGGAGGAGATGAGTCCTCCTCATCAGATGTTTCTTCTTCACCCGTGTCATCTTGGTTTTTAGGAGGTGCAGAAACAATGTTATCATGTGCTTCCAGTATTGATTGGAAAGCGTACTGTAATCCCTCAAAGTTTAGACCTTCTGTGGTTGGGTTTGGCCGATTTGTAGGAAAAGGTTTCCTAAAAGGTGGTTTAAAACCTCCTTTACTTGTAGAGGCCTCATCAGTGGATATTTTCAAGTCTACGACCTGATTGGACAATTTTTGGAAATCTTTCTACAAACTTTCCAGGTCTAATGTCTCTTGTGGGTTTTTATTTTTAGGAGGTCTAGTGAGAATTTATATTTTCTTTTTAGAAGATGAAATTGTTCCAGCCTCACTATTTAAACTATATTTTAAACTCAGAATGTCCTTCTTGATAAGGACCATCTCCTCAAAGGCTTCTAGTAATGTGTTCTTTTTTGACCTTTTGACCCATATAACTATATTGTTATGTAGGGCCTTAGTATAGTATGCAATAGTCAAGTTTTTTGTAGGCATTGTATCTGCAGAGATTTTGTTTTTTAACATAAGGAATATTTGGTTGAAATCCTTAAATTTTTATTTAGGGTTCATTTTCATACTAGAAAGTTCCATTACCAAGACTTCTGGAGATTTATCATCTCCAAATTTTTCTAGAGAGGAGGTTTCAAAATTGTCCCAAGAGACGAAGGTTTAAGGTTGTTGCACAAAATACCAGGTTGAAGCATTCCCCTCAAAAGTGTAGGGAAATAACCTTCACACGACATCCTCGTGTTCAACACTCCAAAGCCTAACAACTAACATGAATTTCTTGATGTGATCCTCAGTTGATTGCTTCGAATCTATGTCGAATTTGGGCAACCACTTTTCTAGATGTTTGGGCAACGGGTGTTGGGGTCCAAGTATTTCCATGACATCTTGATCGAGCCAAGGTTTGGAGAAATTATTTTGGTTTTCCATGGGATCTGGTGGATATGAAGGTTGAGATTGTTCAGACGAAGAACTACCTTTGTCCAAGGATTCCTCTCTTGAATAGGGTGGAGAAGAACCAAGTGGAGATGGTGGGAAACCAAATCTCCCAACACCAAGGGTTAGTGCTTTAGAATGATTAGTGATATTACCACCTAATGTGTTACTGGGCAGACCAATGTCAAGAGGTTGTTCTTGTAGATTGGTGAAATCAAGGGGCTGATTTAGCTATCTACCAGGCTGTCTGATTTGGGACAGGGCACCTTGAACTCTCAAAATCGACTGGAAAACAATTTCATGTGCATCAATCCCTTGAGGAACTGGTGTCACTGGATTGATGGGAATGTCTGGAGTACTTTCTGAGGTAGTAACTAGGTCAAGTGTAACGTTAGGCTCTAAGCGACTACGTGTCACGACAAGAGAACGATTGTTTGGGGGAGTCCTACGGCCTCCTCATGCCATCAATGACTTTCAAGCCCTTCTTCTAGCGCCATTTTTTGACAGTTGTTTATGAATCACCCTCAACGAGAAGGGAAGATCTGGACCAGGGTTGTCTAATTAACCCAATTCGTTTGGGATAATCTACCCTGACAGATTTATTAGCTCTGTTAGCCAACTAGGATCCCAAAATAACTAAAATATGTAAAATAACTAAAGGTATGATTCTAACAATCAACACATTCATTACAACTGCCTAACTAACAATAGTACTATGTACAGTAGATATATACAATTACAAGGTTTAAGCAGAACCTTGTGAAAATATTTGTTTTAAACTGATGAATCAAACCAATATGAAGAATAAACAAAATTATTCTAGTACTATAACTGACAAACTAATAAACAATACATGAATAAGATTGAAAAGGATATAACGATAATGGACAAATCATTCAACGTTTGAATGATGAAATCATTATTCATTCGCAAATCAACAAATTAAATGAATAATAAAGTAACTAACCTTACGTTGATCAACAGTACTAAGCTAGATTTGTCTCTTTGTATTTGTATAAGATCCACTTAACTTGTGTCAAGTATAAACATATGACAAAAGAAACAATGATGCTTCCTCAAAAAACTCAAAGAAGTCTTTTATATTTCGGAGCAAATCTATGATGAAAGAAAGACAAATGATTTTATATCATGTGACTTTAGAATGTCCAATAACTAAAAATTAAAGAAATTCCAACTCTCAGTAAATGGTATTACCAGCTACCGAGCATCAGATGTAAACTCAAAATACTTGAATAGACGATCAGTCACCGATATCAGCTGAACCAAAATATAATGAACCACGTAGAGAAAAACATAACATGAAAGGTTATATGTAGAACAGGCTAAAGCTAGCTTGGTACAGATAAAATTTCATATCTATAAATTACATGAGAAACAATGACAACATTGCATAGTCTACAAAAGGACGAAAGCCAAAGAGTAAACTGTATCTCATATAGTTTCAAAAAAATAATTCCATAATATGGTCCAGGAGGAATTTCCCTTATCACTGGCCAAGAAGTGTTATTTAAACAAGTTTCTAATATGTTCCTCATATCATGCAACATAGAGAAATATATTTTTAAATAATATTTTACTAAAACAAAATAACAAAAAGATAGTTATGTTGAAGTCTTACAATCCAAAACAATTACATCATTAAACATTGTTTTTCAAAAATGAAAATTACAAGTCCACTATACACTCAAACTATGACTCATTACACTGATCGTAGCTCATCGATCTCATGTTCACCTGAGACAAGGAAAACAAAATCTAATTTAGACAATAATCAAATAAATAATTTAAAAGACAAGCTACAAAATCTTGGATTCAGTAGCTGGTTTAAATAAAAACAAAATCAAAATGAATGAATTTATTGCTCAAACAAAAACCAATCGTAAATTACAAGAAAATTATTTACCAATTACGAATTTGAAAGAGAAACATCAGACAAATATGAGTTTATAATAGCATTGAAACTAGTTGAGTTTTTAATCACCACATTTCTTGATCTCTTGAAACGCTTATTTTCCCTATGTGAATTTGATCAAATGCAAGTTCTGAGATCATCATTTTCCCTTTCAAGAAGTGAATCTTGAGTGATCACTTGATTCAAATGCCCCTATAAGTAAGGAATATCTCAATAGTATCCATTGATCCAGTCAAAACAATTCTCACAATAAATCGATTCTAAATTCGGTAATGGATGAGTTTGATTTGTAGTGGGATATTTTCCCTGTTCCATGATCCTTTTGAGATCATGCTAAATACCTAAGAAACCTTGTTGTTCCTTTAAGAAAGGAGGCAAATTCGATACAAAATCGTATTGGGATGCATTGGCATGGGTATCATCAACATAAATCTGGTCGTCAACATCAATAATAGGGATAGGTTCTTCACGATTGTGATGTCGATTTCTGACCATTATAGAAAGGAGTCGACCATATCTTTTGTTCTTAAAATCAATATCTAGAACTCTCTATGTTTTACGTCTACCCTATTTCTTGATTTTAATTTCAATCAAATCAACTGCATCTAGCCCAAGACTAGGAACGACAAGGACCTTACCTTTCATATTATCCAACACATCTTCTAATGATTTTTTAGGAACAAAATTGCACCTCTAGTGTGTGCCTATAGAGGACTTATGAAAAACAACAGGGGTTTTGGTTAATGACACATGTATTCCTTGCAATTTGACATGAAGGTTTCTCAGAGAAGGGGTTGATAGGCAAGGGCTGGTGGGTTCATCAAAACACAGAGGTGGGTTGATTATAGTTTTAGGTGGAGCGAAACAATTCCTATCCACAAAATCTTGGCAATTATCCCCAACCTTTGATACATGTGAAATGACAAAGATTTGAATCAGGTCATGATAAAATAAGATAGACTATGCATTTAGGTTTTTCCTTTGGTAAAATCTAGCCAATTTTTGCAGGATTTTAGGTAGGTAGAATGCCAAAT
Organism: Picea mariana; assembly: GCA_032191745.1. Taxonomy (NCBI): domain Eukaryota; kingdom Viridiplantae; phylum Streptophyta; class Pinopsida; order Pinales; family Pinaceae; genus Picea; species Picea mariana. The sequence continues at coordinate 5,568 of JASDQU011245959.1, read as the reverse complement.
TCAAACCAAACCCTAAGAAAACCATTAGCAAATGAATATGAAACAGGAAAACTAGTCCATATCGTCCCCCACAAGTGATGAATCGCTTGAGTATCAACAGTAAACTATGCCATCAAGGTTTAAACAAAACTATTGGTGTACCTTTGACATTGTAGCGCGACCTCTTGGAAGCCATTAGTAGGTGCCAAGGGATACCTTCGAATTTGAGATTTTTGAACCAATGAGCTCCTTCTTGGGGAAATATCATGGATTCTGCAATCGAATCCTCACTAACTTCAAGTTGTAAATCTCCTATTTTGGCCTTCGCACCATCGAAAGTCTTTGCAAAATCTTGAGCATCTTCAAGTTTAAAACCTTCGAAGGACTATATAAATTTAACACACCCAAAGCTCGCGAGATCATCTATAGTGTCATCGTGGGAGAGAAAGGCTTGTGATCCATTCAACTCTATCCTCACCATAGGGGCGATAGGTTTGGTCACGATATACCAGCAGGAGTAGCAAAGAGGGGTGTATGTTTGAAACCACCCGATATGAAGGATAAGCTCTGCATTTTTGGAGGTGACCGGATAACTAAGGCTTCAGGAGAAGGACACCATAGCCACCACTTAATTTTTTGAGTGGATGCTGAACCAGAGGAAATTAAAAAATGAAAACCACCTCAATTGAAAACCTAACCCAAAAAAGAAGCACTACCACCTGAGGCAATGAATGTAAGCTTGAGCTAGCAGGAAAAGGGAGTAAATGTTTAAGAGCACCACTGACAGTCCTATACAATAACCATTAGACTGCGATATGACAATATGGAATAGCGTTCACATTTAGAGTTATATCAAAGTTTGAGTTTTATGAACGATCATGGAGGTGCTAGGTGATAATTAACACTCCAAATATGTAAAACGAATAAGGCATGACCCAAAGGTGACCAACTCGTATGTTAATGGTAAAGACACCATTCAAAAATCGATAAGCTCAATACCCTCTAAGGTCTTTAAGATCATTATGTGCTCCTATGCACTCATCCAAATTCACATAGAGACACTTTAAAATTTGTATGATATGTTCAAACCAAGTTTGTTTCAATTTCATGCTTAAACAGTCATGAAATTGAACAAGGAAAAATGAGAGATTTAACGAAATAAATGAACTCAAAAAACACACAAACAATCAAGTGAATTTTCAAAACACAAATCACAATTGAAGTCTTCATAAACCCAAAGTGGCAGCTTAAAATTTTTTATTCCATTAAAACTATGTTTTAAACATCGATAAAATCGTCAAGAATATCTAGCTACCAACATGATATTTTAGAGCATCAACAAAAAAAAAAGTAAAATGTAGGTTGAGACATTCTTAAGATAAAGAACATCAAAGTTATAAACTTATTTTCTTGTCCCATAGATTTTATAGGGCCTCCTGTGTACAAAAATACAAATATTTTTTTTATTTTATTTTATTTGTAATTGATTAATGGATTACAATTTCCTTTATATAAATAAAGATTAGATTAGAATGATAAGTCATACATTTTAGGAAAAATATTGACTTATAATTTTTACAACACAAATGCTAATGTAAGTTGTAATGACCATAAATATAGCATACTTAGTAAATCTTCGAGCTTAAAGGGGTCAGGAATATTAATAAATGAAGACCTCATTCCCGAAGACCAAGCTGAATTAAGGAATGAATTTCAAAAGGTAAAAGAAGATGGGAAAGAAGGAAAATGGACAATAATTAGAAATATAAAAGCTATTGTTAGGGATAGAGACGAGAAGGATAATAATAAATAGGAATTTGGGACACTCGACATCCTTTTCTGGAACTGTCGTGGCTTTCCATGGTGCAAAGGTCCTATGATAAGTTGGATCCCGAGTGATATTGATATTATCTCTCTAGTTGAAGCTTGGGAGCATGAGGAGTCTAAGGTACCTAACATAGAAGGATAGGAGACATAGATTGTTATATCAGAAAGAACATTTCTCCTCACATTCATTCAACTTCATAAGATTGACCCTCTCAATTAGTACATTTGGATAGAAATTTCAGACACCAATGCTAAGAAAATGTATATAGCAATTTTCTATTTACACCTATTAATTCTACTTTTTATAAGAAAAACAATCTAAATAGCAATTGTCCCTATAATAATTTAGAACAAGATATTTATAGTTTGAAAAATGAAGGTAATATCCTCCTTCTTAGGAACTTTAATGCTAGGACTGCAACTAAAAAAAATACTCTTTTAAGTACTGAATCCAACCATGATCCATTATGGCTATATGAGAACCTTGTTTTATCTAATAGCTACAAAAGAATCCCTGAAGACCTAATTGATAATTTGTTTGGTACTGAGTTGGTTAAGCTCTGCAACTCTCAAGACCTAATAATTTGCAATGGAGTAATGAAGTGGCCAAACTCCAACTGGATGATTTGTATTCATGGGCTAGGTAGTATTGTTGTAGATTATGTGATATTTGATATCCTTGTTTCCAACCAAATAGAAAATTTTGACTTTTTAAATTACCATGAGCCTGACTCTGATCATAAACCTTTAACCCCAACTCTAAACTTTTTCTTGCATAGGAGTGCGATTGAAGAGAATTATGATAATCAAAGGAATATGTTCTTTGAAAAAAGTAAAGTTGACATTTTCTTAAAGGATTTAAATAGTAAAATAAATCTCCTAACTTATAAGGACAACATTGAATAACTCTATCATAATTTTACAACTACCCTTTCCACTTCTATTAACAAGTTCTCTTTCGAGGTGTCCTATAAAAAGAATAATAGAACGACCAACCATTGGTGTGATAAAGAATGTAAAATTGCTAGGAAATCTATTAGGGATGCTTATAATGAGTCCTTAAAACTCGATAATATCAATATGTACAAATCCCTAATTAAAAGTAAAAAAAGGTACGATATCAATAAAAGGCAATAGCAATTTTCACAACTCTATAAGATGGATCCTAAGAAGTTTTGGAGCCAAATTCTAAACCGCAATACTAAAGAAAATAACAAGATTCCCTTAATGGACTGGAATTCCTACCTTAAAATTCTTTACAAGTTCCCTAATTCCATGCACACCATTCCTATTGTCCCTACAGAGGAAGGAGTTTTTTCTTTAGATGACATAGAGTTCACGGTTAAGCGGCTTGCAAATGGGAAAGCTAAGGACATTGAAGGCTACCGAGTTGAAATTTTTAAAATCAGAGAGCCTATCCTTATCCCTCACATACAAAAGCTCTTCAATTTGATGTAGGAGCATCACAAGAAGCCAAGCGAGTGTGAAGGCGGAAGACAGTTGGGACAAGCGCCAACACATTTTTGCACATGTTAAAATGATTTGAAAGTTTAAATGTGCAGATATTAAATGTAATAGTTAAGAGGAAGTGCACTTGGATATTGTAAACAGATCATGAGCGGTTCACTCTCATCTGTAGTAGGTAGAGGCATTTATGCATAGTTAATGTAAGTACGTAGGTTTGAATGCAGATTAGACAGTTTAGAGCGTAGGAGGGAAAACCGACTATTGACACCCTCAACCTTGTATCATTGCATTATTATTATCAATTGTATTATTGAGCATAGAGAAGAAGCAGAGAGCTGTGTAAGAGAAGAACCCATGTACAGAAGTTTGAATTAATACAAAGAGCTTTGATTCAGACTCATCGTGTTATGATGCATATTGTGTATACATGATGAATGATATGCTTATGGTTGTTTATTCTCTCTGTTATGCATTTGCTTTAGTACTGTGAATGTATGATTTCATGTTGAATGTTTGAAATCTGAGAGAGAGAGAGAATGAGTTTCAATTGTTTCTCTTTCTGAGTGAGAGAATTTCCTACAAGGAGTGTAGTGGAAGTGTCTGCAAGGAGTGTGTTGATGAAGGTTCGGAGTTTATCTCTAAAAACTCAAGATAGATACCGTTGTTCTCATTATAGTAGAAGTGCAAGTGAAGCACAGAAGCCGTTCAAGGTGTGCGCAGGCTAGTTGAAATCTTAGGACTTATCAACCAAGGGTGAATTGAAGGACTACTGTTGCAGAAAAGTGCATAGAGTCGAGAGAATTAAATACCTAGAAGCATTTGAGGGATTGCTGCAAGGAGTGCGTACAGGAGTATTTTTAGAGACTCAAGGTTGTAAAGAAAGCTCAGGAGGGTTAGTGCCTTTGAAATACTCAAAGGGAGCTGAAGTGGAGTTTCTTGGCAGGAAGTCAAGTTCAGGCGGAAGAACGTCAGTTCATTTTGCAAGAGATTCTCAAGGAAAGAAATGGAAGGATAGAATTCTCCGTGGAGAAGTATCGAAGATCTGAGAGTCGTTCGATCTTGCAGAGGAGCAAGGGGAGTTACAGCGAGTGTTTTTATAAAACATAAGCTTAAGAGAAATAGGGCATTAGGTCCAAGCCAATGAGAGTCATCGGATCTCTCGTGAACTTTCATTTCGGAGTTTAGAGGTTTGAAGGGCAGAGAATTTGCATCAGAGATAGAGGATAGCGAAGCAGACAGGTGGCGTATTTGTCGACAGACAAAGTCAAACCTTGTTGACTATTTTCAGTGTTTCGTAGGTTGCAAAGCTGGGAGCCTTGCATTGGAATTCGCAAATTCGTGAAGTGCGAAGTCCCAAAGTGGCGAAAATTTCTGTTGTGGGGCCAGTCTTTATTGAACATATCGGAGTTCGACATTTTTGCACTTTCGCGGACAAGAGGAAGGAGTCTTTGTTTCAAGATTCCTGAAATAGTGAAATGTGATATAACCGTAGAGAAAGGCGCAATAAATATTTCAACAAATCGTCATTTCAGGTTTCGGCAGTTGAAGGGTCGAGAAACTCGGCAACAAGAGTCACGAAGTTGCGAAATCCAAAGTTTTGAAATTGCAAAGGCGCGATCATATTGTTTGGTCAGGATATTTGGAGTTGGTACCTGGTGTTTGTTCATGCAGGCTCAATTCATAAGGACCTATGTATTGATTTGTTGAAGGTTCCGATAGGGATCAAAAAGAGTTATTTCAACTCAAGGAGATTTGAATGATCCTGTGAGCGGACCTCGACCAGAGGGTTCGGGGGTCTGCACCAATTGTGGTATCAGAGATTGAATCTATTTGTATATTGCAGGCAGAGAAAGTGATAAGGAGAAAAAGAGAATTTTTACAGCCATGTAACCGAGAAGAAGAGACAGGCTAATGGCAATGCTTGGTCCAGCAGTGGAAAGGGAAATGCACGAACTACATGCTAGGCTTGATGCCATGGAGATAGCATAGAGGCGCACAGTCGACGTTGTAGATATCAACAAGGCTAACAGTGAAAATGAAGTTGGACATGAAGAATCAGTTGCAGCTGAAGATACTATGGATGAACGCCTATTCAGGACAGTTGCAAGGATAGGTGCCAGATCAAAAATGGACATTTCAGTATATGAAGGAAACCTAGATGTTGAAGAGCTTCTAGACTGGATTAGAACTCTGGATAAATACTTCGAATATGAGGATGTCGAGGAAGACAAGAAGGTCAAACATGTTGTTACCATACTTAAAGGTTATGCAACATTCTGGTGGGATGAACTGCAG
>JASDQU011245958.1:9284-29389 GCA_032191745.1 Picea mariana | reverse complement strand
CTTGTGCATCAAGCTACAATTAATATCAACCAATATTTGTCTAGAAAGTTGACAGACCCACCATCTGCCAAAGGAGTTTTCATACATCAAATCTACCTGGTAGTGATACCCTAAAGCATTAAACATTGAAACAACAACCACAAACAACAAAAATATTGACTATAACATAGCTTGTTTGCAGTGGTCAAGTTGGTCAGAAAGAACTGTCAGAGGCACTATAAAATAAATAACATTAATGAAGATATTATCATCTTAAAAGCCAACAAGGGTGGAGTGACAGTGATCTTAAAAAAAACTGACTATTTTGAAAAGATGAACGACCACCTAAACAATAGCAGATGCTACAAGAAGCTCAAAAAGAACCCTATAAACTGCATGGTGAAAAGTGTCTCAAAGGCCGTCAAAGAATCATCATTGGATGAAGAGGTTGAAAAGAAAGCCTCTTGTCCAATGGTCCCCCAAATCTAAGGGCTTTCAAAGATCCACAAAGTAGGCACCCATCTAAACTCCACTGTAAACACAATTGCTCAACAGCATACAAACTAGCTAAGGTTTTGGCCAACAGATTAAAAGTTTTGGTGGGTCAAACGAACTCCTACATTAAAGACTCTTGTTTCTTTGTTGAGAAAATCAAGGATATGCATATGAAGGAACATGAGGTTGTCCTAAGTTTTGATTTTTTCTCGCTCTTTACGATGATTCCTATAGAAGAAGCTATCAAAGTGATAGAAGATTTAAAAAACCCAGAAATAGCAAAACTGCTTAGCTTGTGCCTCAAATCAACCATTTTCAACTTCCAAGGGTATCTATATAAACAAACTTGTGGTATGGATATGGGCTCCCCACTATCGCCAATGGTGGCTGTTACCCCCCCCCCTCCTGTGCCTAGGGTAACTGGAGGAGATCATGCTTTGAGGCCCGCAATGGAGAACATGATCAACACCATGATGATGATGATCAGCATGTCCACAGATGGCAGCCCAGCAGCCCCTTATTTGCCTTCCAGCACAGATCAACCAAGGCTCACCACATTCAAGCAACCCAAGGTATGGAGCATGGTAAGCCAGTGTCAACATGAGGTATGGTTAGTCCTTTTTTCATGCAAGGTGTTGTGTTTAATTTATTGGGCATGTGGACAAGGATCATTGGTTGAAGTTGGATTGTGGATCACTTGCTTGAGAAATTGTCTTGGTTGCCTTGTTTCACCTTAGTGGTCAACCTCTGTGCCTTAGTCCCTCCCGTGTTGTCACCGCCCAGGGAAAAGGGGTAACACTGGGGGGGGGCTCCCAARRGTAACATTCCCRACCATATTTAACACTTTCCATCAYAAAGGCTTCCACATATCCTAAACTTCAGCTATGGCCCATACTCTCATGAGAAAGGGGCTAMTGGCCSGGAGGTAGATTTGCRGCTGCTATAAAAGAATAAGAAAATAATKCTAAAAAGAAAGTGAACATARCAAATAAGGACCACCAAAATTCATTCCAACTTGAGCTCTACTTCAATGCTTGCCCCAGTCCCAAAAAAGTAATGCTAARGCTTGGAAACCCACAAAGAGGGACCCTCAAAGCAAATTATAAATGAAAGTATGGATTGGAAAGAAGGCTAATGAAGGGGTTTGGAAAAAGGTGGCACGCAAATATTGGGTAACTCGAGGGCAAGCTCACWCTSAACAAAAGCGCTCATAGAGATGGACACCATAAGCCATGAAGGAAGCCTTAAAACCATAACATCTTCACACTTACTCTTGATGGGTTTTTACTTTCCTTGTCACTCTCAGGACCTATCCCTCTACCAAGGTTATTTGTTTCCTGTCTAAGTGGCACACCAAACAGGGTTGGATGAAGGCCCTCCCATACTTAAACTTCGTAACCCTCACAAGGTCTTAGGCTTGGGTGATGCTTGAAGGGGATACTAGGGCGAATTGGTTGCATGGCTTGTATCTTAGGCATCAACTTACTTTGCATGATTTAAGGACTAACGTGTTTTATGAACATTGGTTTACTCTGTCTTATATTCTGCTTTGTTTTGAATGGCCCTGACGTGGTTCTTTGAGGGACATCTTGGGTTGTGCCCGGGATGTGTCTTATTGTAGGACTTTGGCACATGTGATGGAGAGCAGTGAGTCATTCAGTGACTCAACACCCTCAGATAATAGCTCTCACATCCTTGGAACCTTGAACGATGGACAAATGAGTTTTTGAGTAGGTTGGTCATATGCCACATACATGGGCAAAAAGCCCACAAACTGGGTAGGGCACCCGAAACCATTGTGCAAAGAGGATGGAGGGTGTTGCCTTTGGAGGCATCATGGCATCACTACAGGACGTTGCCTTTGGAGACCCATGACGTCACCATCTAGCACTTGACGTCACCTTGGAAGCTAGGGTTTGATGGATGATGTGGTTCCGCGGGTGGTTTGACTTGAGGAGACACAATGCATGTCACTTTTGCGCATAGGAGCATGACACATGGCCTTTGGAGGCCCAATGATCCACTCCTTGAGGTTGGACGTCACATTTTGAGCCTTGCATCACCCTTCTAGGGCATGACATCACCCCTTTTAGGGTTTTCTTTTATGTATTTTTCATTTTGGCATATTGTATAGGCAAATGAAGGGGTCGGCCCTCTTCTAATTTGTTGTTGACAAATTTATGTGGACAAATTGGTTAAGGTAGCCTCATATAAATAAGCCACCTTCTCATTTCATTTTTTGTCATCACAACTCTCACTTGAGAGACATTAAGTCTGAAATTTTCGCYCTCTCTTGGGCTATCTAGTTCTTCTACTACTATGCCTTGCTTGAGGGTCAAATTGTGGATGTTTTTGCTGATTTTTGGATGGAATTTCTGCAATTAGGGTTTTATCTCATGGTATCTTGGTGAAGTAAGTGAAATTTCTTCAATTTTATCTTCGTGCTATTAATGTTCCATGGYAATTTTAYTTTTTCATKCTAGACRTCTTGCTTGGTGAAACCCTAAGAGAGGAGCATAAGTGCTTCCTCCTCTCACAAGGTTAATTTTATCCAAAATTGTGAARGAATCCTTGCTAGGGTTATAYTCCTAAAGCCCTAAAGTGCTAGCACTTTATGATTTTAGCCCTAGACATTTGATTTTGACCTAGTTGAAGCATTAARAAGGAAGAAAAGATTRTTAGAGCCCAAATGTGCTTGCACTGTAGCAATCCTTATGTTTAAGGTGTAAACCCTAAGGCACTAATGTGCTAGCACCTTAGAGTTTAAACCCTRCCTCTTAGTTTCTACTAGTTCAATCTTCAAGTTTTGTTGCATTTGCTATTATAAAGACTCCATAGCCCTAAGGCACTGGATTCATAGCTCTTTTGTGGTGAAATTGATCAACAAACACTCTCTTTCAACTCTCTTAAACTCTCTACTAACTTTAMTAACACTAATATTGAYTGAATTGCTAGTAAACTTSTTGTTGTTGCAAAAGTTTGCTAGAGCCACCTGATAACTCTTTAATTTGTTGCATACACTCATCTATTGGTGGTCTAACTCATTCAGAAATTGTATCTAACAATTGGATATTGCTCTAGTGGATTTGTGTTAAGTTTTCCTTATCAATTGTTGCATTTCTGATCAATTTTTGGTGTTGTTGTTATAATATATTTACTGCTATTGTACTATTGTTCATTGTTGCAATTTCATAACAGCCATAGCAACTTTTCATGTCTAGTGTTTTAAGAGGCATTTATTGTTTGTTTGAACTTGGAAATAATCATATATATGCTATAAAGTGTTCTTGTTCCGGGCAGGTACTCAAACAACCTTATACCTCTTATCTTTCCTTGACCTAGATCTTTATTCAGTGATCAAGAGAAGGGGCTCCATCAACCCTTCTATGAAGAGCATCATAAGTCTCGCTTGAGACACATCTTGTACCATCACTATTAGTCTCTGGAACTCTTCTATGTAAACCTCCGGTGATCCTGTCTGTCTAAGCTGTGTGAGCTCCCTAAAAGGTAGCTCTAGGTCCCCCTGGTCAAAACTGTCAATGAGCCTCTGTGTGAACTCTGTATAGGACGTAATCTAATTGTGACCCGGTGTGGTCAACCCATGGTACCACTAATCATGAGCCTTTCCCTCCAAGTACATGGTGGCAAATTCAATGGCATCCATCTCCCTCATGGGGTTAAGCTATAGGTAGGTATCCAGCTTCTGCACCCATGCTTGTGCAGTCACCTTAGAAGATCCATCAAAATAAGGAATTTCTATCTTGCCTGCCCTACGCTCCAATTCATAGTTGGGCCTTTGATACTGTTTAGGCTTACCCCGAAACTTGATTCCACAATACTGGTCCAGCGTGACTTGCCTCTGGAACCCTGCACTTAAGGCATGATACTCCCTAGCATACTGCTCAAAATTGTCCTCAATCTCATCCTCATAGTTGCGGTGTGGCTTACTATCCAAGAATGTAGGTAGATAGGGCCTAGGGGTTGTCCTACTGTGTGTTCGCCCCTGGGTGCACCACCTCCATAGCTTTGTCCCTCAGTGTGATAACGAGGGCTATGCACATGTTGAGGTCTAGTCCCTCCATGAGATCCACTAGCTTCTCTGTTTGCATAAACCTCCGGACCCTTCCCTGCATGAGTCATTTGCATCAAGAATTGCACCAATCTCTCTTGGTTGGCATTCACTCTTTCCAGAGTCTGTCATTTCCACCTGTCCCCTGCGCACTGCTTCCTGGTTTTCCCATAGATGATGTACAAGGGTACTATGTGTCATATTTATGGAATGTTGTAACTCCTTGGCAAAACCTGCTAGAATCTGTGGCTCACTGTCCTCACCTGAACCCTCCATTTCTGCCTCTATCTCACCTGTCTGTTTCCTGCGTCTGCCCATGTAAATGCCACTGAACTTCTACATGCGCTAATCCCCACAAGATGGGAGGATCAACACTCTGATACCACTGTAATGTTCCCAAGCCAATTTTTTTGCTCGGAACACTATTTGTTCACTATTTGCTATGGTGTTTATGTGTTTGCAGGTTTACTCATGAGGATGCACATTATGGGTTTACTTAATGTTGATTGAGCAATAGATCTGAAGCATATAATCATAAACAAGACAAGATATACAAAGAACACCAGTAAAGAACCAATAATGTCAAATCTAACCTTTATTTAGATAGTAGATAGATCCCTTACACAAGAGATCTGCAGATCTGGAATAAAACCCCAATAATATCAAAATGGGTTGCTCGTCGATACAATAATAAGCAATACAAAGATAAGAACCTCCCAAAGGCTATCTGAGAAGAGATCCAAGCCTCCAACGACTATCATCATGCAAGATAAAACTGAAGATAAGAGAACCTCGTCAATACACTGCAGAACCCCTCCAACTGGCTGAGTTGTGCCCTGCTCTGGATGTTGAAGACCCCTCAAGTTTCGGTCCTCCTCTCTCTAAGCTCAAAAACCCTCCAAACTCTCTTGGAATGTAGATCGGACTAGTAAAATCCACAGGGCCAAGTTTCAAGCTAAACTGAGAAGTTTTGCTCCTCCAACTAAGCAAACCCTTTACTGGTTTGCGCCCACCTGGTTTGACTGAACCAAGGAGATTTCGTTCTCCCTCCTAGGAGCCTCCAAATGCCTCCAAAATCTCCTGAATTGTAGATCGATCCAATGCTAACAAGATGATGAAATCTCAAGGCAATCTATGAAGATCTAGGCCAATAAACAGTGAAAACCTCTTTCCGCAATGCACCCCTCTCCTCCAATTCGTGCCAAGCTCCAAGAAATAAACTGCCTAGATAATCTCCTCCAGAATAGACCAAGAATGATGCCAGGGACCCTATGAAGAAAACCCAGGTGCTCCTTTGCCAAGAAGCCTTCTCCTTCCTCCAGATCAAATCAATCTCCTCAAGGTGGTGCGCCCCCCTAGCTGAAAACCCCCTAGGTTGCACACTAGCATGAATTATGCCTGTAGATCAAACCCCTGCAACACTGTAGAATGGTGTGGGAGGATTATTTCACCTCCAAGACCAAGCCTGGATCAAGAAAGGTGGGCTCTTTCACCACCGAGTTGATCTCTAGGGTTTTAGACTCAAAACCCTCAAAACTACTTGTGCTCAAGAGCTCCAATGCAAAAATAAGATAATAATCCAGACTGTCTTAGGAGTGCGCCCTACCCTTTCCTTTATAGCTCCAGTCTATTCATTTGTTGAGTTAGTTAACCCCTAGGGTTAACTCTTAACTTTAACACACCTTTTCTTTTCTTTCATTGAGTTATCCTTTTCCACACAAAGTCAATTTAATAATAGAATGTTATGTCTTCTGGTTGACTTTGTCCCCAATATGCCTGAGACTATAGTCTAGTGGAGATAGCTAGACTACTGAGTCTCTCCAAACCTCTTCATCAAGAGGTGGGGGACATTACAGATATCCTAACCAAGCCTCTGACCTCTAGACAGTTTGTGCCGCTGAGAGGCAAGTTTGGTGTGGCTAAGAATGACTCTCTCGCTGAGAGGGAGTGTTAAATTTGGCAGCATCGACAGTCATTCTCCAATGAGAGGCCATATGGGCCACCCTGAGGCTAGCCAGGGAGATTTGGAGAATCAACCAGTGTTGTGAGGTATTGACAAAAGCCAGGGGGAACGTACAACCTCTGTGAATCAAACCAAAAGTCAGGATGAACGAAATGCTATGTAAGTCTAATGCAAAAGTCAGGGGGAACGTACAACCTTTGTGAGCATAGACAGACTAATGCAAAAGTCAGGGGGAACATACAACCTCTGTGAGCCTAGTCAAGCCTTGTGAGCCATGAGAAAAAGTCAAGGTATCTAGCAAAAATTAGGTTGAATCTAAAATTCCTATGAGCTAGAAACAAACAATATTCCTAATATTGCAAATGATATAAATGTATTGATCTAGTGTGTTGGCACATGTAACATTATCCACCATGAAGAGAAATTCGAATTGCCTTGTAAAGAGTCGAGTTGTAGAAGTCAAAGTTGCATGACTAGGTCAAAGTCAAGGTTGTCAAGTTGTCGCATGTTGCATGCATGTCTAGTTGCATGTTGCACTGCATGCATGCATGACATGTACATGCTAAGTTAGTATGCATGCAGGCCAAGTCAAGGGTGAGTTGTCACTAAAGTCTCGAGTCTAGTTCTATTTTCGAACTAAAGTGTGAAGCTGAGTTATGTCAAGCATGTCTTCACACCACTAATTCGATCCCTCTCCTCTTCTCTTATTCATTCCTTTATAAGCAGAGGTCGACCCCCTCTCTTCTACACAATTGCTATGCAAGATAAAGGTGAAGCTATAGAGGCTGCTAAACAGAGGGGCATATCAGTCAATAACAGGGTAGCATATCAGTCCTATACAGGACAAGATATCAATCCTATACAGGACAGCATATCAGTCAAATAGAGGCAGCAGTACATCTACTAAACAGAGGCGCATATTAGACCTATAGAGGCAGCATTATGTCAGACCTATAGAGGCAGCATTACAGTTGCTAAACAGAGGCGCATATCAGTCCTATAAAGGCAGTTGTTCCAGTGCTAATTAGAGGCACATATCAGTCAAATAGAGGCAACATCAACAGCCCATATCGTAGCTGATATATCAGTTCTTAAGAGGCAGTGTATCTCAGTCTTTGAAGGCAACTCGGATACTTCCTCAGTGCTGGCCTGTAACAGGAGTTTAGATATCAGCAAGGTCTCTTAGTTACACAGTCAGGTCAGAGTCAACTTGGCATGCTCTTTAAGAGCAGAGTATTCATGGTGGATATGTGTAAGTGATCTTCCATTATTAATGCAATAAAGGAATATCGTTTGTTGGGATTTTTCTCCTTGTACAGGGTTTCCCCAGGGTATATGTGTTGTTGATGTGCATGCTTACGTATCTACATGATTATTGTTATTCAGTTATGATTCTATATTGTTGAAATGTATTAAGCTGGAATCAAAGTGTTGAAGAAAATAAAGAAATAATCTGCATAAGAAATCAAGCTCATAATTTAACACCAATTATATGCATGGCCTTCAAGTTGCATACAAGCATACTTTATTTTTCCCTCGTTGAACTGAATGTTATGTATTTAAAAGTATTATTCTGCCTTATTGATCCAATCCACACTATGCTTTTCATCTCCATCAAATTTGGGTAACTCTAGTTTTAATCTCATTCGGTATCTGAACATTGCTTGAGTTGAATAGGGTGGTGGTTGGTTGACATTAACAATCAGTAGGCCATTGGGAAACATGCAATGGTAAGCCACTGGGAAACATGCTTGTTTGCATGTTAGTTGCACTCATAGAGTTAGGTTGTGGAGGAGTGGTAGAGGTGCTTGAAGCGCTGGGTTGCTGAGGAGTAGTATGTGGCGGGTTTGTGTGCGCCAAGGATTCCTAATCCCTAAGATATTTCTCGATTTTATCTAACCCAAAAGCTATTTGGTCTTTTTTTTTTGTCGATTTCCTCTATCATCTCTATTCTCATCTTATCCATGCTTTGATTCATTTTGTTTTTTATGTCTGTAGTGATCGCATCTTTGAGACTATGCGTTAACTCATGTTTAAGATCTTCATTTTTTTTCTAATCTCTTCCCTTAGTTCTTACCAGTTTTTATCCATTTTTTCCTCAAGCTTTTTGTAATTATGTTTGAACTCTCTTTCTAGTTTTTCAACCATTGAATTAACTTCAGCCATTTTTCTAGTTACAGGAGGAGTGTGTTTTGGCTCAATTTTGATTAAGTCAATTTATTGTTATCCCCTTTCAAATTTCTGAATTTCTAAATTAATTAGAATTTCTTGAATTTCCAAATTAATTAAATTTGCTTAATTTCTAAATTAATTGGTTGATGAACTTCAATTGTACAACCTGTCGTACCAAGTCTATATGGCATAGTTAATTAATTAATGCATGTGCTTGATGTACGGTTGTACAGACTCTGTTGTTAATTTCATTGTATGGAGCATCAAATTATTGTACGTACTATCATTGGTCTTCAATTAAAAATTGTTTGGCTCTGCAATTAATTCAACAATTGTACAGCTTTAAAGGGTGACACTGTTAATTGATCACACAGCGTTTTTTAATTCAATCGTATGACAATCGACTCGTACAATTTTGCTCATACGAACCCCAGCTATGATACCTATTACCACTAGAGCAAGAAAGATCATTTTAATATGCTTTAGAAAGTCTTAAATAAGATATAGATGTAAAAATTGATTGATAAAAATATGAACGAGTGAATAATATTACATTTTAAAGGGACCCATCTATAAATATAGCCTATGGTGCCTCTTGATGAAAAGTCATCACTTAATTATTATTATTATTATTGTTTATTATTTTATCTTTGTTGTATTTTAATTTTAATATTTATTAGTTTTATTTATTTATTATTATCTTAGGCTTTAGATATATAACAAGCAACATGAACTAGTGCATAAATTGGTGTCATCTTCAATTGCTAATCTGAAACTTCTGAACTGAGCTGCAATGAAGATATGCCTGAAAAACTGCCAATATGGATGTTGAATGGTTCATCTGAAATGAACTTTGAAAGAGGGTAGAATTTTTGGAAGTGAACAACTACCATGTCTAAACATTCTTTGATTACTTGATCATTTACCAAGTAATTCGGCTAGAAGAAACTAGCATCTTATGCTATTTGGTGAACAAATAGGATCATCGAAGTTCTCTCTGAATTGAGACACAATTAGGTGTCGAACAACATCCCAATGAATAGTTGAAGAGCAATGAGAGGATTCTAGATCCCATGCTGGATCTTCCCAAATATGTTGATTTGATGAGAATGATTGATTGAATTGTAGATGTCCTGTTGGGGAGACCAGTTGTCATGAAAGAATTCCCAAATTTTGATTGAATTTTTAATTGATAGGAATTAAAAACTTGAACCCTGACTATCATCATTGATATTCCCCCCCATCGGATGCAAGGTGAGAAGATTGTTGAAGGGATCCAAGATTGAGCTTTTGGATTTTTTTGTTCTTCAATCATTCAATACTGTATTTGGTAATTTTGGTTGACCACTAACCATTTTTACTTTATCAATGTGGTGGTTTTGGTTGACCACTAACCATTTTGATTCCATCAATGTACTCCCCCACCCTTAAGTGCAAGAGAGTACCTTTTTCTTTGACTCATGTTTCAATTTAAAAGACATGTAGAATTGATCCCCAATAATGCCCAAAATCATCATCTGTAACAATTGTTTGAAATCTATTTGCTTTTGTAGCTTCTTTATGCAAATGTCTTTACCGAAGTCTGAACTAGAGGGTGAGACTTATGCAACTTCTTGACTTGTTGATTCCATTGCCAAGAACTTATCCAATCATAATGAATTATTGGCCTTTTAGCCTTCTTCTTCTTTTGACATTTATCTAATTAATTATTTGTCTTCCCACAATGAAGACAAGGATGGAGATCAAAACATTGATTCTCCATGTGACCAACACAATGACAATGTCGGCATTTATTGTTATGATGTTGAACCGAAACAAGTGAAGTGGAATCTCCTTAAAGGAATCCTACACTGTAGAAGTGGATTGGTTTCGAGTAATCAAGAATATGAACGGTAACTTACTTATCATATCCGAGTCATGCTCTGCGTTTGTTGTTGTAGATTTCTTCCCAAGGTTTGATGATAGGCTTAGAAAGATCATTATGTACTTGATATTCTTCCATGCATTCATGAAAATTTTCTTTTGTAACTTTAAAAGAAAATTCAAGTTTAATTTCACTAATATTGCTTCTAGTATCACTCCTTACTTCTTCTTGTGACTCAACTTCAACAAGACTTATCTTCATCAATTCTTTGTAAGATTTCTTCTCATGACTAGTTAAGGAATCATCAACCATATATTTGATTGCCTCTCTATCAACCATCAAGTTATTTGTATCAAAAGTAACATCAACCATTTGTATTAGGTTTTTTGTATCTCAAGTTGCATCCATCATTTGCATCAAGTCATTTGTGGCACATGTGGCATCAACCATGTTCTCAATTTGCTTCTTCTTTTCAATTAATTTTAGTTGAAGTGCTTCAATCAATTTATCTTTTAGATCAATTTGCTTGTGAAGATCAATAACCCAATTATCAAATTCATGTAAGGAGTCTTGTAAGTCTTTGATTTCTTGATTAGCGTTTTGCAAGCGCTTTCCTTCTTTACCCATTTTAGATTTTGCACTCGTCACACTCGCTTGTACTCGTTCACTTGCACTTGTTTCTTTTATATCACACTCGCTTGCTAGTTGTCAACCTTAGCATGTTGGATACTACCAATAATGCACCCTAGCATTCTTTTACAATGATTTGACTTTGATAAAAAAAAATGACCTTGTTAAATTTTGTTAAATTTGGCAGCATCGACAGTCATTCTCCAATGAGAGGCCATATGGGCCACCCTGAGGCTAGCTAGCGAGATTTGGAGAATGAACCAATCTTGTGAGGTATTGACAAAAACCAAGGGGAACGTACAACCTCTGTGAGTCAAACCAAAAGTCAAGACGAACGAGATGCTATGTAAGTCTAATGCAAAAGTCAGGGGGAACGTACAACCTCTATGAGCATAGACAGTCTAGTGCAAAAGTCAGGGGGAACGTACAATCTCTGTGAGTCAAACCAAAAGTCAGGATGAACAAAATGCTATGTAAGTCTAATGCAAAAGTCCGGGGGAACGTACAACCTCTGTGAGCATAGACAGTCTAGTGCAAAAGTCAAGGGGAACATACAACCTCTGTGAGCATAGACAAACTAGTCCAAAAGTCAGGGGGGACGTACAATCTCTGTGAACCTAGTCAAGCCTTGAGAGCCATGAGCAAAAGTCAAGGCATCTAGCAAAAGTTAGGTTGAACGTAAAATTCCTATGAGCTAGAAACAAACGATTTTCCTAATATTGTAAATGATATAAATGTATTGATCTAGTGCATTGGCACGTGTAACATTATCCACCATGAAGAGAAATTAGAATTGCCATGTAAAGAGTCGAGTTGTAAAAGTCAAAGTTGCATGTCTAAGTCAAAGTCAAAGTTGTCAAGTTTGTCGCATCTCGCATGTTGCATGTTCCATGCATGCATGACATGTGCAAGTTGAGTTAGTTCGCATGCTTTGTCAAGTCACAAGGGCGAGTTGGATTCCTAACTGAAGTGTAAAGTCAAGTTCTAATTTTGGACTCAAGTGTAAGGCTGAGTTATGACAAGCATGCATTCAAGTTGCTAATTTGAGCCATCTCATTCTCCTCTCCACTCTAATGAGGAAACCAGGTTTTGCAAGAAATTTGTTTGAACTACAAGGCAAATTAATTTAAACAATAAAAAAAATCGAGTTGGGCTACCACTAAGAGGAAATCCACACAAGCAGAGGACATGAGTTGACTGTGTAACTCTATTGGTAGAGGTAAGGCACGTGAGGTGTAACAAATCGTCGACGAGGGTTAGTGGAGGAGTGTGGACTGCAGGGATTGTAGCCTCCAACCTACAGATCTGTAAGCAAGAGGTTGAGCGGGTCGCGGAGAGAGATTGCTAAAGAGGTAAGTCTGTGTGGGCTCGTGTGTTGCCAGATTGGCGCTAGAGGAAAGGGTCCACATGCGGGTTGAGCAGTAGACGCGGGGAGCTAATTGGGTCATGTGGAGGTGGTCAGATCGAGCAGTGTGGTAGACAGTTGAGGGTAGAGATCCGCATGCAACACAGATCACGAGTTGAGATTACAGTAGTCGCCAAAGGATCCACCGGCTACTGAGAGAAGTGAGCCGCCGACAGCCAAGAGATTAAGCCGCCAATTGGGCAAAACAGCATGTGGAGCTGGGCTAGACGTGGCTGGGAGATTCAGCCAGCAAATGGTTGTGATTGAACACAGAGAAGGAGTCGCCACTAAGATTGGAAGGCGGAGGCAAGAATTGAGTGTGGAACGGCAGCAACAGCGGCAACCATTGGTTGGTGTGAGGGAGCAGTCAAAACCGTTGGGGAAACAACCACCAAAAAAGGCCGCGAGCCACCAGCAAGCCACAGAAGAGCCGAGAGGGCATATAGGCAGTCGTCAGGCAGGTTCGGGTAGGACTATTGGGCAATAGGATGAGATAGTCGAGCAGCAAGTAGAAAAGCTTCAGGCAGCCCAAGAAAGAACTCGAGCAGCAGCAGGAGACTGCAGGAAGCATTGGGCAGCCTTGGGCAGAGGTCCAGGCAACGAACAGCATGACTAGGCACCAGATCCGAGAAGTGAAATATGATTTTTCAGTAGGTTGCTAATATGGCAGCGTTGGGGATGAGTTGTGGACAGTGACTCATCTCGCCATATGATGGGAATGAGGTTGATGTTCCTTAGTGTTTCAGAGATGAGCTCAGACTTGCATGTGGGCTGTGGGGGGGGTCGACACCATGCATGCAGTGAAGGGGGTTGGATGGGTCAGATTCCAGCTAGAGTCAGGTGGTTATCTGGAGGTGGCAGAAGTGATGTACGTCCCAGGACTGAAGTCGCTCTTAGTATCATCCTTGGAGGACATGGAGTATGCAGTTATGTTCAAGAATGGACAGGTACCCGTACCTTCAAAGGGAGAAGATACCCAGGATGCAGCAGTGAGGTTTGGCATCAAGGAGGGTATGTTGTATAGGGTGTTGGGACAGCCTGTAGTGGGGTCCAAGGGGATCTTGGATCATAGATCAGATCAGAGTGCAGCAGAGATAGCAGGGGGGTCTTCCACTTCAGATGGAGAAGCGACGGCAGCAGATCTGATGGGGTCAGAGATTGATCCAAGAGAAGGTTCTTCCAAAAGTACCTTCCTCGCTAAGAGGGAGTGTTAGCTTTTAGAGTAGCTCGGGCAGGTATTTCCGCATTGGCGGTGCTTGGCATGTAGAGGTGTCCGAGCGACACTCTCTAGATTGTTGAACTGGCTTTTATGTAATGACTAAAGTGACTTTTTTAAGGTTGAGTGACTAAATGATTTAAGTCATCTCAACGAAAGATTAACTCGTGACCGTTAGATCGTGAGATCCAAGATCTAATCTTGGCCATTGAGATCTAGGGTTAGGGTTTTAGTCATTGGGGGATTATAAAAACAGATCTAAGGAGAGTGAGAGGCACACAATGAGTGCATAGGAGCAAGAAAGAGTCTTGCTCATGTACTTGTGTCTGAGTGGGAGGGGCTGAGGAAGTGTGCAAAAAGGGGCAGCAAGGAGATAGTAGCTAAGTGGGTTAGGCTATTGCTGCAATGTAATTCCTCTGATGGGCCATTATCCCGAGATGGGAGCCCAAGATTTTATCTAATAAAATCAAACTCGAAACTGGTTTTCCCGCAAGGGTTTTTCCAGGGGTGTTTACCCAAAATCTCTAGTGCAATATCTGTTATGGTTTATGTATTATTCTTCCGCTTATATTTTCATTGAGTAACCTAGTTGTGCTTTAGTTCAGTAAATTTATTTTGCTCGGAATTAACTGTCGTGTGCTAGGTTCAGGAAATTCAAGAATTTCAACCCTAAAAAGATAAAGTTATTTCCATATTTTGTTAAGAAATTTCAGAGTTATTGGATGTGTGGGTATTTTAATGACAAGCATGTAACATATTTATATGAGGCATATTTGTTGAGGAACATATTGCACCCCCACATGTAGAAGACATTGGTCATGAAGTTTCAACCTCATTCTCACAATGAAGACAAGGAGGGTGTAACTTGTAATTCTTTTCAAAATTCAAATTTTGATGATGTAATGGTTAATATTAAGAATGTTGTTTTTGAAGAGAAGCTATTTTCCTAATGATGAAATGTTAGATGTATGTATTTTTTCATGTGAAGAGAACGAGGGCAGCCAAGTTGTTGAAGCTAGCAAGAAAATTTTCAATTTGATAGCCATAGTTTGGGGATGTATTATTGAACATGCTTTGGGGATCCCATCTATGACACTGATGGGGATGATTCTATGAAAGAAAATGATGATTATGTGCCTCTTGGACAGCCATGTTTATTGGTGCATGTGCAGAAATTTATTAAGGTGATTTGCAACTATGTTTGCCCATGTTTAATTCAGAAAATTTTCAAGCATGTTAACGATGATGAAAGTGCTGAAAATTTCCACCCATCTTCTTCTTCATTTTTTTTGTGAAAATGCATGTGATTTTTCAGCTAGAGATCATGTTTTTAGTGTTGAAAATTGTATGGGGCAGCAAGATATCAACGGAAAATTTTATGACAGTTATTTCCAGCCATCCAATTGTGAGCAATAGTTTATTTCCAGATCTGAAATTTCATCACATACTTCATCCTTATGCTTAGTTGAAGACATTTCCTTGTTGAAACAGCCCACATACTCTTTGTTTGAAGGTGTTGATAACGTTTTTATTGCAGATTTGTCTTTTAAGAGGCCCATATTTGACAATTTGGAGGTTGATGATGGGCTGCCATGTACATAATTCAGCCCTCTTCAACATTGGATTGATTTAGCATATGTTGAAACACGCTATCCATTTTTATAAATTTGTATTGGCTACCATACATGTGATTTAACTTCATTTTGCATCCACATTGTGATACAAATCCCAACATATAAAGGCCTTATTTTTTAAGTAACCTTGTTTTGGATCATTACCAAACACAAGGATAGGGTCCATAGCCTTGAGGTGATGCTTGAATGGTTGCATTGACTATTTGATTTCACTTAACCTCTTGTTTCATCCTAGGTAGAGTAGCGTAGAATGAATAAGTTCAACACATATGAGCATTAGTTTACTTTTATGCATAATTTTCACATTGTTGTAGCCAAATTTTGAACTCTTGGTGATGTATTTAAAAACAAAAACAAAAAAGAACAAGTATGTGGTGTTTGTGGATGTTGATACGTATTCATTCCCCCAACTGATCTTGCCTCTTCTTTCTTCTTGATAGGTTTGGAGCAAACAACCAAACATAGCCCATTGATACATTAAGGACCAATTGAGGTAGACAGAGTAAAATCCATTGAAAAATGGAAGCTTTGAGAACAACATAGATAACCACTATTGGAGGTTGATGATGGGTTGTCAGGTGTATATTTCAGCCCTCTTCCACATTGGATTGAGTTAGCATGTGTTGAAATGCGCTATTCATTTTCAGAAATTTGTATTGACTACCATACATGTAATTTAACTTCATTTTGCATTCATATTGTAATACAGATCCCAACATATAAAAGCCTTATTTTTTAAGTAACCTTTTTTTGGATCATTACCAAACACAAGGATAGGGTACATGGCCTTGAGGTGATGCTTGAACGCTTGCATTGACTATTTGATTTCACTTGGCCTCTTGTTTCATCCTAGGTAGAGTAGCGTAGAATGAATAAGTTCGACACATATGAGCATTAGTTTACTTTTATCCATCATTTTCACATTGTTGTAGCCAAATTTTGAACTCTTGGTGATGTGTTTAAAAACAAAAAACAATAAGTACGTGGTGTTTGTGGATGTTGATACGTATTCACTCTGCCAAATGGTCTTGCCTCTTCTTTCTTCTTGACAGGTTTGGAGCAAACAATCAAACATAGCCCATTGATATATTAAGGACCAATTGAGGCAGACAGAGTAAAATCCATTGAAATTTGAAAGATGGAAGCTTTGAGAACAACATAGATAACCATTGTTCTTAAAGGCATAACTGAGAATAGCATTGATATAATTAGAATTTGACTGTTGCAATAAAGTTGAAAATTTTAAATATATACAAGATCTCAAAATCCATTCAACAAACACACCAGTTCAAAGCCAACTTTGTTGCCCCGAAGGAATGCACATAAGGAAGTTCAACAACCCTGCAAGCTAAGCAACATGACATGTGGACACAGGTGTCCAACACAGGACACGTAGACCCCTGACCATGACACGAGGGGACACGTATATATATAACAAAAAGAAAATGTACACGCACATGTAATTTTTTGAACATTAAGAAAATGAAACTACATCAAACACATATCCAAATGCATTTATTGGCATGCTGAGACACATCAGCACAATTGTTTTTTGAAAACTTTTTAACATTTTTGGTGTCCCAAGTGTCCAGCACATCAGCACACATGTTGTTTGAGTGTCAAATATGCATGGGACAGATGTTCTTTCACAGGACATGTGTCCCATAATTGTGTGACACGTGGATAGCAAGTGTCCAAGTGTCTGACACACTGGACACACAACACTCCCAGCTGGGAGTGTGTGTCCTGTTTCACAGATTGCAAGAGAAGACTGACCAGGGTCAGGGTTTCTAGTCTTTTTCATTTTAACAACGACAGACCATTGAAAAAAAAAAATGAGATACTATGTCAAGAAGTTTTGGAAGGAGAAACAGAGGATAAAAGACAACGAAAGGTTGATACTCCAAAAATGGCTGATACTCCAAAGTACTAGAGGGGATTATAAAATCAAGTAATCAAATGTTATAACATAGCAACAGAATTAATAAACTTGGAATAACTTTGAGATTAAAAGTAGTACCATTCAGTCAGAAAACATCTAGATATGCAGCCTATTCCCAGAATGAAGGCATACTAACCTCGAGTGGTAGTGTAGCTCCCGACCACTGAGATAGATTTGTCTGCATTAACCATTCAACCAGGTGGTAGCATGCACACATCAGAGGAAAGCCCGAACCTGAAGTCCAGCTTCAAAATTAAAAGAGCTAGCAGCATTTCAGATTCTCAAAGGTGCTTTCCTTCATGTAGTCTATAAAAGACAACCAAAGCATGAAGTACAAAACTAGATGGTTCCAGCCAACTCTGACAAGGTATCATGACTATGATGCATAATACAATTGAACATGATGTAAATCATATTCCTCAGTTATCCTTAACAGAAATAAAAAATCGGCATCTTTATTATTAAATATAATACATACCTTATATTTAACTGTGAGTAAGCGAGTTTGAGGAAGATCAACTGCAAGCCATTCTCTAGGCCAACATGATCCTTCTCTTCCAGACTCCTGATCAATCTTCTCAACTAACCCTGATTTACTTGTACTGGAACATTTATCATCTGTCACACGCCAGGTTTTGAAAGGCCCTCCACACAACCCATGCACAAAAACAACATCTAAAAAAGGACCTGATTCTTGCTGTGGATCTTGAAATGTGCCATTAGAAATGCTAGGTTTCAAATCTTTCTTGGAGGAATCAATCTCCTGATGAATATTTTCTGTTGAATGAGGAGGCACACACACGTAATCTAAATCCATATTATCCATGCCCGGTGTCCTGCTTTGGGATATATTTATTCTGTCATATCTTTGACATTTAAAGTGAGAGGACTCTGGATTTACAAGGAAAATCATATCCTCGTACCGTGGGCACATGTTTCCCTGAATACCCATGTCTGTTCTTTGTCCATCACCATAGGCAGTATTGTTCCCATTTGACCCGAAAACTGGTATGTTCAATAGAGTTGCTCGAGCATAGCTGCGAATTTTTAAATCACTACACCCTGAGATTTGTCCATCCGCACAGTCCTCCAGCCATTTGCACCAAACTTTATCTTGTGCAATTACCTCTGAAGCCTCTAATTGAAGTGAGAGAATAGTAAGGAGTCTGGCAGCATGTTTTCGAATATGTGCAGCAGAAGGCACACGCACACTCGATGAGCTATTTGCTTTTAGATTAGCATTTTTATCTGCAGAACTAGAAACTTCACCTTRTCTCTCAGGMAGTCTAGAYGCATCATATGCCTCAGTTGCAGCTAGTTGCTCATAATCATCACTGATCATAAAATGTCTAAGTAAACAAAGTCCACCAGATTCAATTATTCTTTTTTGGTAAGCGTGATTCTCTGAACACAGCTCCGTTAGTGCTTTAATGCCTTTGAGTGTTGCAAATGCACTATCAGCGGCATCAACTTTAGCCAAGCGATCTTTCTTTTTAGCCTTAATATGTTCAGAAAAAGGATATAGAAAAAGGAGATCATCCATAGGTAGGGTTGCAGGACTGTCAGATGTTGATGCCACTTGGCTCTCAGCTCTGTGGGCAATTATGCTTGCTAATTGTGTGGCTGCTTGTGCAGATGATTGAATAATCTGACTCTGCAAAAAAACAGCTTCATATGAGTCAGATAGCTACCACCATATTCAAATGACATTACATATTTTTCTACAGAGCACATTAAAAAGAATCTCTATGCATTGAACAAGATCCTTCTACACACATTAAACTTTAAGCATTAATCTTACACATGCAAATTCATGAARTGAGATTCTGAAGCATGCTTTATTCTTTATAGAAAAGAATAATAGGTACAAAATTAAAATATAAACCTAATGCCAGCACGATCTACATTTTAGAAAGAAAGAAAGSCCAATGATATAACTGAACTGAAAAATGCCAAAAAGAAGACTAAAGAGTCAGATAATATTCTACACAGTAACCATGCACCATTGGAATCGGATCAGTGCATCCAAGGCCAGTTATTATGAGACTTGACCATTGAACGAATATGGATACGGGCAGAAACAAAGAGGGATTTATTTTTGATTGCCCATAATTAAAAAGGTGCCAATGCACACATTTTGGAAAGAATTGTCAATGGACATATTTTGGAGAGAAGTAAAGACAGTTGATTTTTTTCCAAAATGCCCCTCTCTGTTCCAAGAAGTTACAGGCATTCTTAAAGCATTTATGTAGAGAGCCAAAACATGTGCGCACTTTTTACAGGCAAAAATATTTCCAACAAAGCATTTCAAAATTTAAATGTATACAAAAGATTCACGCAGGTTAAAAACACAGAACCCAGTCTGATATTTCCCGATCATTCATTCAGCAATGGCTTTTGAAGGCATTAAGAAACAGGTGACTTTCTTTAGCTTTAAATTATTAATGGCATATTGTGTACTGATCAAATAAAAAAAAATCTGTCCAGTTTCTCATCTGATATTTCTAACTCTTTTATTGCCGGATACCCAAGTCTTCCTCTTCCTAATCTACTAGTACTTGACTTTCCCACTTGCATGGCACTGGGAACTTAGATATAACTGAGCACTACTATTAAATACCAGATTAACAAAAAAGGGTTATCACTAAATGGACCAACGGTATTTTGCAGGATCCTTTTCGAGATACAATTGTTAAATATACAAACTAAATCCTGGCAGTATGTATGGGTTGTTAA